>JARQWZ010003700.1:0-144722 GCA_033150135.1 Gobio occitaniae
ACTAACGAGCAAAATCTCGCGTTCAGAATCAGAACAATCACTTTCATGGAGGACTATCTGGGCATGTTATCAAAGACACGGCTGCGACCTTCATCACCATTCTGCCGTCATCACTACATCAGCATTCATTGCAGTGATATGTATATGATTATGCATTTCCGATGTCGATCGAGTGTAGTATTTCTTTCTCAATTTTGTCGCAAGCAAGTCTGTATAGTGCTGATGCATTGTATGAGACGTGCACCTGCTTGTGCAACGTGATCGCTCGTTGTTGTTGCTGGCTTGTGTCGTGGACTATCCATAGTGCCTCATAAATGATTCGCATGACACCGGTTACCGGTAATGATAGTATTTTGTTTTAGAAAAGCTGAACAGAACAGATGGCACAGCATATTAGCCTCTATCATTCTCCTCACGAATGCCAGGAAGATTCAATGTCACGTCACTCAATACAGCCAGACCTAACCAATCATGGTCTAATTCTCAGAGTATAAAAGATCGGTACTCACACGTCTGAGTTCTCAGATGCTGATGCCAACATTACCTCCATCCTCCCCACCACCACCAGAATGGTCCCTGTCTATACCTCCCAGGGGGTTGGCTGTGCCCCTGCCTTCATCTTCAGGCAGGAAATGCAGAGTTCGTTACCCTCGAGACGAGAGCTACGGACAGGGCCTACGCCAAAGAACTTCTAATTATAATACTTGCTGGTCTGTTAATAAACTTGCTATTTTATTGTACTTCATCTGGCCTCCCGAGTCTTTCTGGTAGAACTTGGACTACTGGGATGTTTTTTTGTGGAGTTTTTCTAATTTGTTCTTAGGCCCCGTCCACACGGAGATGCGTTTAGCTTTATACATTAAAATTTTGTTCCGTATCAGTGTTTTATCCAAATGGATCCGGTGTTTTGGGAGCATGAAACCAATATTTTTTTAAACCGGGTCCCAGAGTGGATAAATCTGAAAACGACACTGTCACAGGGTAAGCCTATGACTGCACACACACATACACATGCACGTTACGCGCATGCACTGGTGTAATGTATTACAGTCTGTTAGCCGACATATATTCATGTATGTATGGACCTGTGTACATTCGATGTCACTGTGTGTTGTAAACTTGTTGTATGATGTCCTTTATGTAGTTTTACCTGAGTTATATGAGAACTAGTAACCGTAACACGAGTGCATATGATGATAGCATAATAGAATTGTCTTTTCTCATATACAGAAATCAATCACCACCACGAGTATTTGATTCACATAGTTTATTGACTACAGTGTAAGAGAGATACAGATTATGCTTACCACATTTGAAGAGTCATTTGCCAAACCTGTTCAGTTAGAAATTCGGTCTATTTATAGGTCTTTGTGTCCGCCATCTTGTTCATGGGAGTGATGTCACCGGAGAGTCCATTCTCATAGCTGTAGGAGAGAGGTTTCTCGTTATTTGTTTCCTTTGAATGTGTATGTTATGTATACTGCATATATGATTTCTTGCATGTATGTTTATTTGTATTTATTATTTTTGTTATTGTTTTTGTTATTTTCATTTTTATTATGTATTCCTGTGATGTATGTGAAACGTGTTACCTTCCATGTGGTATGTTCCAGAGTAGGAGGAATCAGGCCTATAAAATGGCTCCAGAAAGTTAGTTGGATAGTTCAGAGATAGGAGGCGAGGAGAGTCTCTGGGAAAGTGCTGCTTATGTAGTGCAGTTGCACATACAGGTCAGGTTATGTTTTATTGATATAGATTGATTTGACCTTATGTTTTGTGCAGTTTATATTCGGTTGCATCTAAGTTTTGTTTTTCTTTTGTTTTTGTTTTCTTCCCACCCATACTGAGTGACTGTCACCGTGCACCGTAATAAAAGCACTGTTAACCATGATCAACTGTTTCCTCTGTCAATTGGAGCCTCCAACCGCTCAAGGCGTTCGTAACAGACACCCTTGCATTTTCGTGTGTACAGGCAATCCGTATATTTTGTGAAATGATGTCATCACACCACGTCCTGCGCGGGAAAGACTAGAAGGGATACAACTTCGGGCACTGGGCATGCGCACATCAATACTTTGTCGTTTAATTACTGTATTTGCATTATTGCAAGGGTAGGTTTAGGGTTGGGGGTAGGTATAGGAGTTAATAAAACACATCTGGTAAGTAGCACATTTATTTATTGTTGTTTACTTGTGAGATTCTGCCTCACCTCTGACTGTTGCTGTACCCCTTCTAGCCATGACTCTTCTTCTCCATTTTGAATGTATTTCTGTGGCAGAATTACAGCGCCACATGCTTGGCATGTATACTACATTTTTTTGAGCCGTTTTCATTTCTTGAAACGAGAAAAAAAAAGATCGGATAGGGAAAGCTCTGGCTTCGTGTGGACGGGGTCTTAAAGACTCTGGTCTCTTTTTTTAGGGTGTGTGTGTGACAAGTCTTCTGTTCTTCCTGCTACGGCCGGCCAGTGGTTGTGGCTGGGAGACTCATCTAGTGAACTATGTCCACCTGGGGCCTATACCATGAAGCCAGTTTAGCTGGCTAGCCAGATATGTTTAAGCTTAGTTTGTGCTAATCCTGTGTTTTAGGTACCATAAAAGTGGTTTGGCTTTTAGCAGTGTTCATCTCTATAGTAACTTATGCTCCATGGCTAACCTGCTCCAGGGCAGGTTATGTTCTGGATAAGAGATCAAACTGAAATTGGACCAATCAGCTGTGAGCAAAGTGACACACCTCTGATGCAATAAAGTCACTCCCCCTGTTTCTACTCCAAATTAAAGGTCACTACATAGCAAATGGCTATTAAAGACTAAAGTGTTTGGCTTTTAACCATGCTTATTTATAATGATGACAATTTTGAATGATTTAGATATAATTTATGTAATTATTATACCCGTATTCAATTACACATGTATCATTTTAGTTAATCAATCATTAATAGGCACTTAGTTGAAATTAATATAAATAGCCTATACAAAGGTCATACAAATAAGCTTTAAAATCAATAAATAAAGTTATAAAAATTACTACATTACTCAATTCTCTATATATCAACTAAACTAACTTCATAACTTTTACTTGCATTGACGTAGTGAATATTTTTTTTAAGTTGTACTCTTTTATAGAAAGCTCTTTTCTTCTTGCTGTGTAAATTTGTTTAAATTCGTAGTATTTTTCTATCATGTAATATTCTGCATAAGAGAGAAATTAATCTCGGTGCTTCTCTCGCGAGAATTGAATCTCAGTTTTACTGATCCACAGCGTGTGATTGGCTGTTCACTACTGATGTCACAGCTAAACTCCCAAACTCAGGATCAAAGCCTGATCCCAGATAGCAATGAGTCGGCGGACCGCCGGCGGTGATTCGGCGGCAGTAGAAGCATCAGAATTGTGTAATCGCAAACACGTTTCACGGCGCAACGCCGGCCACCGCTTTTTAAAAGCGGCAGCCGGCTTCCTACCGCCTTAGTTCCGCCGCTGGCCCGCAGGCAAACCGCCATTCCGCCACCTTTATACCAAAAAAATACTGAAAATAAAAATACTGAGGTAAAAACAGTAGTAGAACAGACCATTATAACAAGCCTGACTATGGGTTCTCCAGTTTTCCCCGACCTCCAGAATGAGGCAGCACAAATTGGCTTATCTTCAGTGATTACTTGTGCGCCTATATAAAGGACAAACAACCTTGCCATCCCATATCTATCCAAGGAGCTGCCTTCAAGGCAGGGTCACGGAGAATTAAAAAAAAAAAGTAGTAAAAAAGTAATTTCCATAGTGAACAGTGTGGATTGGGTGAGTGTAGCCTGACACTTCTGGCTTCTTTAGGGGTCTTGATGTTACTGACTGCAGGATAAAGAAAGGGTTCCAATTGTCAGTGTTGCTGGGGTGTCAGTAGTCAGGCTAGGTGTAAGAGGTCGGCTGTGGGTCCCTCTCAGCTGTGCGGCGTCTTTTTCCACCTTCACGATCAGATGCTCCTTTCAGGTAACGCATAACGTTAACCTGGACCGCCTCATCAGTGGCATCCTGGGTTGCCGGGTTCTTCCGGATGGCTCCTGTAGAAAATACAGATCTGTCATTCCATTTGAATGGCATAAGGCCACACACATCTACTTAAATATATAACAAATTTATATATTTATATATATTACTTTGAACAATGGTTTCAGGAACATGTCTCTAAAACATGCTTTATCCCCTACACCAGGTTGTATTAATGGAAAGGTGATTAGAGAAGATACTCTGAAGCATTCGCCACACGGATGTCTTTTGGTCCCTCCCACATTTAATTGCCAAAAACCGAATTTGAAAATACAAAAAAGTGTTACAAATTACTTATCTCTGAAGCTTCTCATACATAAATATAAAATGTGTCAGGCTGTGGATTTAGACTGTAGAATATGCAGTGTACAATCTTAAATTTTACCCTACAGCATTATAAACAAAATCAGCACATTTACAAATCGTTCCTGGAGCTCTTTATCCTGCCTCAAACTATTGTCAAGCAACGCCAAATCTTCCTGGGTGTCTAGGGGGAGTAACAGACCCCCTGGCAGGGATGACTCTCCAAAAGACACATTGTTGGCACTGAAATGTTGCAGCATAGTGTCCATTTTGTTGTCCATGCTACGCACAACATCGCCAAACTCTCCAAAACGTTGCAGCATTAGTGTCTGATCTGCACCTACAGGGGTTCACAGAATAAAAGAATAAAGCAGTCAGTCCTGGTCCCTCAACTACTAAACTATGACATTTACATCTAGGTCTTCTACAGGTGGTCCCAGTGGGAATTAAACCAACAACCACAGGTGTTGTTTGCAAGTTGTACCTGATTGCCCAGTAAGAGAAAACGTCGTCAACATTGTCTTGTTACGTAATTAATTCGACCAAAACTAACTTAAAACACATTCTGTACTCACACTTGTATAAACATACGTATCTTAGAAGAAGGAAAAAAAACTCAATGCCTGGAAGAAACTATGTAGCTTCTTCAGAAAGTTAATAGTAACATTAACAATAGGCAACTATGTAAACAAGGCAACTTTAGCTTGACTAACGTTAGTTGGGCAAGAAAATAGATGACTAGAGAATTTAAAAAGATAAACTAAAAACTATGTAAAAAAAATGTACATTTACTTACTTAAACGCTCGTAGTCGATGATATTTTCTGATCTCCTCTCTTTATACTGAAACCGTGTGACGAGAGGCCGGCCACTGTTGGTAAATCTGCTTCATATGTGAACTCACACACGTGCTGCGTTCCACTCCAGTTTTAGACACGCACTTGCGAACTTCTCTAAGCACTTCCCCTCGGGGAATCCCCATCGCCATTTTGAAGTGCGTTCCACTTCGTGAAGTGGACAAGTGAAGTTTATATGGACAGACCCTTGCTCCCTCGATTTTGACAGAGGGAGCGAGTCTACTTCATATGTACACTTCAGGCAGCTTCATATACCACAATGCAACACGATTGTGACGTCACCCGCATATCGCGTTTAATTTCCCCCTCCACAAACAACTCTGATATTTTTATTATTTTTAAAAACATTAAAAACAAACCAAATACACCTATATACATATAGAACGCTGCATTAAACAATTTCGTAAAGAAAAAAATAAAAAGAAAAATCAACTCCATATTGGATTCAAAGTGATCAAGGGCTTAGGACGTTCCAGGTCAGTCCATTGCAAATGTTCCTCCAGTAGTGGGCACTCATGCAACGTAAGCAATGACGCACATATGAGGGAATGAGATGGAGGTAAGTTAACGAGTGAAGGGCCTAATAAAAATGAACTGGAACGCAGCAACAGTAACTTCTTCTGGTTTGTCTTCCGTCTTTTTTTAGGTATACTGCCCCTCTCGGCCGGTGGAGGTACTTCTCTGTTTGTTTTTATTTTATTTCATTTATTTTATTTTTATTTACCTTAGTACATTTATAGACAAGTACAATACAAAAAGTATAATGAGAGAAAAAGAAAAATAATAAATCATTGTGGCACAGTTCCGAATATGTAGAACAAAGAATAATAACAACAAATGTAACACTGTATATAAAATAAATAATAACAATAAAAATAAGAATTCTGATATAGAAAATACTTTATAATATTAAGGCAGTCACATGAAATTGAAAAGCTTTAAGGTTTCTGTTTTTGTAAGCTTTTTGTTTTGCGACCTCATGTTTGAAAGGGTTTCAAAGTATATTGTAAAAATCAGCTTTATAAAAGGTAATATATGACGGCTTCTTTTGAGTTATTCTTGTCTTATGAATGTAGAATTTTTCTAAAATAATTTAATAATTAATTATATTTTTTTGTTTTTCAGAAAAATATGGGTTTAGAAAACAAAGTAAAATGTCATGAAGTTCTAAGTTAAGAGTAGGCTACTGTTTAATTTTTTGTCATGTCTATTTTAAAGTCAGTCCAAAAAGAAATAAAAAAAGGGCAATAAAAAAATAAAAGTGTTCAATATCCTCAAATGAACTTTCAAACTTTCTTAACCCTCCTATTATGCTAAAAAAAGTATTACATCCGTTATGGGTCAAATTGACCAACACTGTTTAAACACACTCGACAGGCAAATAATCAAGTGAAAATTTAAATGTAATTTCATAAACCTAACCTTATCATGGAATCAAGAGTCAAGAATCTGTTATAAAACCCTAATGGCTTTGGAGCAAAAAAACTAATATTTGATATAATTCACATATAGGCTATTATGATTTTATAATTGCTTCAAATGTGAAAACTAGTTAAAATACTGTCAGTTCCACTCTATTTCCCAACATGCCAAACATAGCCAACATGGCTGGTCGAGTAGAAATCCTTGTATTTCAAAGCAGCTTGCCACCAGCCGGCCACGGTCCATTAGGCAGAGACAACCGCCAGAGAAAATGAAGCAGTCGGCCCGCCAGCTAGTCGGCTGCGGCGTCTCGCAAGAAATGGGAGTGACGTATTCAGCGGAAAACGTTTCATTACTGCCAGCGGGACGCACCTATAGCCGACAGCTTAGGGCCGGCGGCAAAAAGAAGCTGTGCAGATATGTTTTGCTATCTGGGGAGTTGACAGAGAAAGCTGATGATCAGCATCATGGGACCAACAAAGCCTGAATAGATTGGTTTGGTTTTGTCAACTCTAAACTAATCCTTTAACCCTTAGTTTGTTAAACTACCATCATGGTACAGGCCCCTGTTCTTCCCTCTATAAAGCTTAGGCTTTGTTGACATTGTGTTGTTGCTTGCTCTTGGTTGCTTTGTTCTTGATTTAATCCCTGGTTTGTTTTATTTTATTAATTTTAACTTGGTTCTGCCTGATGTTTTGATTTATCAGGTGTCTGACAGAAATGGTGTTTGATTGTGTTGTTCCCTTTCAGTCGGTCACGTTCGACGTACGTCGGAACTGACCGATGAATTGGGATCTGTTCTCAGAGACCAATCTACTTTGAGTGATTAAAAACGAGCCAATGGACATTGGCATGCGGTTCACGCATTCCACGCACCGCCCCGCTGCGCGGGTATAAATACGGAAGTGGAATACCGCATCATTGCTTTTAACTTCGGAGCTGAATGGTTTGCTGTATCAAGCTGTTTCTACAAAGAGTGTTTAGATGAGTTTCGAGGAGGATCGCTCTCTTACCTGAGTGCTGGTGTGACGGCCAGAGTCAGCGAGTGGCCGCTGCAACATACACTTGTTCCTGTGTTGGTTGGCTGGGCGTTTCCGTTCTTGAGTGCTCACACGCAGGCTTGCCATCGGACTGCTGTGAGCCGCGGTCATCTCCCTGAGTGCTTCAGCACTTCTAAAAGAGCATTTCCTTCTAAAAGAGCAACACGGTTTGATCCTGTGTTTCTAGATGCGGTTGTTTCCTGTCCTCATTTGACGGCCACGATCTCTCTCACATATAAACATTTCAGATTGCTTTCGTGGGTGATCCATGCTCTCTCAGGAGAGCATGGTCACGTCGGCGTGTTGTTCGTCTCTTGAGCGTTCAGCGCACCGTGTGCCATTGAGCACCAGCTGACAGCGGGGGTTGCCACGGCAACCCAGCGCGTCACTCGGCACTCTCTAGATGCGCGGTCCAGACTATGAAACCTCAAACGGGGGCGAGTCCCTTTGCTTATTCCCTGATCTAGTTTCTTTTCTGGTGCACCAGAAAAGGGCTACTTTGGCTAATAAGCCTTGGTGACCTGAGGATTACAGTGGGGCATCCCCGCCAGGTACATCTCTTCGGGCCCCCACTCCTGTATCGCATCATGAGCATGCTGAGACTTTGTTCGTGGGTGGTTCATGTTCTCTCATGAGAACATGGCCACGTCGGCGCGTTTTCCTGCCCCTTTCATAGGGGCTTGAGCATTCAGCATGCCGTGTGCCGTCGAGTCTGGCGGCCACGCCCACTGCCTCTCATGCCTGCTGGTAGCCCAGATGGGATTGCTGGTCCTTTTTTGAAAAAAGGGGGGACCTAGCGTTTTATTTGTGGCTCTGGCAGAGGACAGATGTCAATTGCTGCATTGGAGATGTGCTGGAGATGATGATGCTGAGTTTCCCACTATAATAGTGTGTGCTCATGCTGAATCAGATTCAGAGTTGACAGTCATGCTTTCCTGGGTGGCTGCCTGGATGTGCATCGGAAAAATTTTGCAGTGTGGAACTATTTGGTGTCAAAATATGGAACACCAAAAGGGCCATAATCTGTATAAATGTTTTCCCTCTCTCACTACCCTCTGTCCTGCATGCACGAGGGTAGTCCCCGACTCAGGGGTTATGCAGGAACTGCGTGCGGTGATGGACCTTGCTCTCCGGGTGACGGAAGTCACTGCATGCTCCCTGGGTCAGGCGATGTCCACATTAGTGGTCCAGGAACCTGGGGCTAACTTGGCAGATATGCGTGAGCCCGACAAAGTTCGGTTCCTCAATGCCCCTGTCTGTCAGGCTCGCCTCTTCGGCGACGCCGTCGAGAACTCGCCCAGCAGTTCTCAGTGGCCCAGAAGCAGATGGAGGTGGTTTAAAAAAAACAACAACAAAAAACAAACAAAACATCCTGCCCCGACGACTAGCTGCTGCCTCCACCCAGTCGTCGGCTGAAGCGCCTCCGTCTGCTTGTCGCAGAGGGTGCCCCCCTGCATCCGCCTCCGCCCCTGCTAAGCCAAGCAGCAGCCTCCACCCGGGCAGCAGGTGGCCCGGGCGCAGGGGACGCGCCCAACCCATCTAGGGTCCCGCGAGTCCTCTAGCAAGCACAAGGGCAAGTGGCCCTGGAACGGGCAGCCCAGCGAGATGGGGAACTGCTTGGGGAGACAGTGTCCGCACCCCTCCCTCCCCCGGGGGAGGACCGGGGGGAGAATATTTTTCAGTTTCGGTCCTGCTGCTGACTCTCCGGATTCCCCCATTCCCACATACCCACATTCTCAGAGCAGTTTCCTCCCTTCCCTGGGCCCTGAGAGGGTCAGGTTGGGCAGTGTGCGACGCCCCCGGGCCTTGCCACTCCTTTCCTCCTCTCTCCCCCTCACCAGGGGCAGCAGTGTGGGCACCGAGGACACCCTCAGGCCTTCTCACCCATACCCTGCCCCACCTGGAGTACTCAGGCAACACTCCGGGCCGCCTCCGGGCCGCCTCCGGGCCGCCTCCAGGCCTCCCGAGTCGGGTCTGCATACTCCACCTCGCTGCCCCACCCCGGTTGCGTCTGTGGTGCCGTTAGTCCCGCTTGTTCGGTCCCTGGGGGCCTGGCTAGGTCTCCCCGGACGGTCTCGCTGGCTCATCTGTACCATCAGACTCGGCTATGCGATTCAGTTCGCTCGCCGGCCTCCCAAGTACATCCTCTCCTTAGAACAGGTGTCCAGGCATGCTGTGGTCTTCATGGATGCCTCATCCAAGGGCTGGGGGGCCACGTACAATGGGCATGCAGTTTTGGGTCTGTGGATGGGACCCCAACTGCGTTGGCATATCAATTGCCTAGAGTTCTGGCGGTACGTCTTGCCCTGGTGTAATAGTGTAAAATAATTCATCAAACTTTGTTTGTTACTTTGGTTAAGAAAAACCAGGTGCAGAAAGACTGGGTAAGGGATGATCCATTGTTTCATTATGGGGGAGGGGTTGGCAGTATATATAACATTTAAGTAGAATGGAAATTGTGTCTCTTTTACACAGCATTTAATATTGGGGTTTATCAAACATTATAATCACACTACTTTCTTGTAATGCATGTGTTTGTTTAGAAGAATGTTTTATTATCTATTGTGTTGCTGATGTGGTATTCCCCTCTCTTTGATCAATGGTATATTCCCCTGGTGCCGCACTCTTCAGTCTGCGTGAAACATTCTGAAGAGAGGTATGTGTCTCTGTTAAAGGACAACTCAAACAAGTTCCTAGAGCATATTAAATAGAAGTTACAGTGAATGTTCCTTCTCATGAGTATGAGGATGTTTATTAATGCTTTGATTAATTAATTTGAGTTTCATTTCATTACATTTTGATGACGAGAGTGGTTGATCGTTTGCTGCACAAAGTGAAATGCGCACCAGTAATTGGCGGTGCATTTTGGGTAATGTAGTTCATGACTCAAAGCATGTTATATGTGTTAAGGAGAAGCACTGAAACTGTGAATTGTTACATTGGTATTGTAAGTCGCCTGCATATTAGAAAATGGGACAATGTACTAACTAAATGATGTATTTGCAGATTGTGAAACCAGAACAGATCATTGTTGTAACACTGTCCCATTTCATGCTTGCAGGTATGAGTTATTGTTCATTTTATTATTGTTTTATTGATTTTCAGTATTCATAAATCATATTAATTCTATATATAAAATGTGCCTTTGGTGTAATTCATTTTATTGAATGGAACAATTTAAGATACTGTAAAGAAAACAATCTGTAATACAGAGTCTGCGTGAAACATTCTGAAGAGAGATTGTGAAACCAGAACAGATCATTGTTGTAACACTGTCCCATTTCATGCTTGCAGTAAACATCCAAGAAAAGGCATTAATGGTGTTTGTCGTCATTTGGGGTTGATCCTGTGGTGTATCCGAAATCCGCTACAGATTGGTGCCGTGACCCGGATCAAAGATCAGCGGCTGCAGATCACCGGGGACCCAGTTAGAACCAGGATTCCAAGGCCACATCCGGTTATCCTAAATAAGACGAAGGTGATAAAGTTGTGAATCAACTCAACAAAGAACATTAGACACTGTGCAAACACAACGCAAAAGAACGAAGGACAGAGGAAAACACACTATAGAGAAAAAAAAAACTGTAACGAAAATGTCAGTCAATTTTGAATTTCAAGAAAGTGATCAGACATTGCAAGGGTGTGTAACTGCTGAGTGTGATATTAACAATGGGGAAAATGTGGATAGTCACAGTGTTGTCACAGGTATAATGAGCACGCCCCAAACACCAGCTGGGAATATCACAAGGGTAGGACGGGGAGAGCAGTTGGCTAGTATGATCGAACACAGGACCATGTTTCTACAATGTCCCCATTGGTAATACACAGACCTGGTGATGGTGTAGGTCAACGAGGTGAAGCTGCACCCAGCCCCAAACAAAGTCAGCCTGAGGATTTAAAACAAACCCTAGTAGATCTAGTCAAACAACTAGGTAGTGAAATAGGAGCACAAGTAGCTTCAAGTTTTGCAAGCTCAAGGACTCAAGAGTCTAACACTGCAATGACCACTCCCGAGTCAAGTACCATAGGGCACAATCATGACTGGTCAAAAGTAAATCTAATTCTAAAGCCAGAGATAAAAGAACCACCTTTTTTCCGTGGTGATGGCTCAGACAGATGTACAGTGACTGAATGGCAAGAAATAATGCAATTGTACTTGACCAAGAAAGGGTGTAGTGCATCTGAACGTGGTGCAGAGATAATGGACAGACTACTTGGACGTGCTAAGGATATCGTCCGAATTGGGATTCGCAACAGCCCATTAGTGAACATAAGCAGAGACCCTGATGTTATCTATGATATTCTCAGACAGCACTTTGGAGAGTCTATTTCTACAACAACCCCTCTAGCTGATTTTTATTCAACATTGCCAAGACAATTGGAGAGCAGCCTTGACTACTGGATAAGACTTAATAAAACCATCGATCTTGCCAATGAGTGTTTGCAGAGACAAGGGAAGAGGGTTGAGGATCCAGGTCATGAAGCAGCTATGATGTTTGTAAAACACTGTCCCGAACCAGCCCTCTACACTGCTTTTCGGAGTAAACCAGTTGAGAAATGGACTGTTGGAGAAGTTCAAGAAATGGTTGATAGTTATCACAGGGACAAACTTTCAACAAAGTCTAGCAGAGCTCAGCATGTAGCAAAGGCTGAAGAGGGAGAAATTTCTGGTGCGTGGTGCATGCCTCAACAGTCTGTTTTTCCAGTTCCCCAAGCCTCTAACAGTGATCATGCTACAATGGATAGAGTGGTGTTCCTTCTAGAGAAACTGCTTTCGACTCAAGAGAAGAGCCGAGGGAGAGGGAACAGTCGACCATCAACATCTGCCATCCCTAACGATTTCCCATGCAAAGTGTGTAACGAGCAAAGTCACACTACACAATCACACTGTTTTAGAGATGGCCTGTGTTTCAGTTGTCACAAACCTGGGGTTTGAGTGTCCAGAGAAGAAACCAGGCACAGCAAGAAAACCCACTCCTTCTGGGCCAAGTCACAATTTAAACTAGAATGCCCATACCAGGAGGGGGTCAGTGTGGGCGAAGCAATAACTCCCCCAAAAGCCACAATCTTTGATCATCAATCCCGAGCAGAGAGTCCCGCTAGCAGTTGTAACATTGTGTATCAGAAAGTCGTCAGCAACGACAGCCTCTTCTATGCACCAATATTAGCACAGGGTTCTGTTGAGCTTAAGGCTTTAATAGATAGTGGGTCTATGGCCTGTACCTTAAGTGAAGTAGCCGAACACAAGTTAATCAACGAAGGGGTCCTACAAAGAGAATCAAGTAAACCCTCTAAGATAATACTTGTTGGGTGTGGGGGAAAGCAAACAGCACCCAAATGTGAATATGAATTAAATATTGACCTCTTCAAATTCAAAATGGCAGTGCCTGTGCTTGTAGTACCTGGCCAAGTAGACGACATGATTGTAGGGTCAAATGCCATAAAGCATGTGATGCAACATCTAAAAAAAACACAGTGGTATTGGGACAACCTTTCTCAACCCGCCACAGATGATACAGAAGGACTCTTGATGAACCTGTTAGCCAACGTAGATCGGTGGCAAGGCAAGGAAATACCCAAAAGAGTGGGTACAGTAATTCTAAAACAGTGTATTACCTTGGCCCCGCGACATGAGCACCTGGTATGGGGGAAATTGAAAGAGCAAGTACCCTTATCTATTGGCAGCACTGTTGTTGTAGAGCCCACAATGTCTAAGTCTGCACCGAGAAATGTACTAATTGCACGTACATTGTGTCCCTTATGGGGAGACAAATGGATTCCAATGAAGGTAGTCAATTTACTAGATCGCCCTCTCACACTTAAGCGAAATACCAAAGTGGCACAGGTTTACCCTTGCCTAGCATTAGAAGATCTAGAACTAACTTGTGGTAATGAAGATCATTCAGAAGTGATTCAATGTACGTGTGTCGTCAATGCAGCAGAGGAGTCAATGGTTGGGTCTGGATACTCAGAAAAGCTTCATGGTTTGGGCCTACATCAAATAGATATCCAGTCCTGTGACGTGTCTGAAGAATGGAAGGAAAAACTGTCCAGCCTTGTTGTTAAGTACGAATCAATTTTCTCCCGAGATAGACTTGACTGTGGTGAAGTGAGGGACGTAGTACATCGGATTAGACTGAAGGATGAGAAACCCTTCAGGTTACCATACAGGAGAGTTCCACCATCACAATTTCAGAAACTTAAGCAGACACTTGATGAGATGGAGGAGAAAGGGATCCTTAGTAAATCCAGCAGCGAGTGGGCTTCTCCACTTGTCTTAGTCTGGAAACCTTCAGGTGAACTGAGAATTTGTACAGATTTCAGATGGTTGAACCAGAGAACTGAAAAAGATGCTTATCCCCTTCCTCATCAGGCTGATGCCCTTGCTGCCTTAGGTGGCAATTGCTACTTCAGTACCATGGACCTTATATCTGGGTTCTATAATATACCCATACATGAAGATGATCGCAAATATACTGCGTGTACTACACCTGTAGGGCTTTATGAGTACAATCGAATGGCCCAGGGATTGTGTAATAGTCCAGCTACATTTGCTAGGATGATGACCTCAATATTTGGAGATCAAAATTACATGTCACTCCTGTTTTATTTGGAAGACCTCTTGGTCTTTGGCAAGAGTGAACAAGAAGCCCTGGTTCGTCTTGAGCTGGTATTTTCACGCTTGAAAGAACATAATCTGAAGCTAGCCCCAAAGAAGTGCTACTTGGGGCTTTGATGGGAGAACAACTTCTTACACCAAGGTCAAATCTTTTCTAGGCATGGCCAACTATTATTCACACTTTATTGAGAATTTTTCACGTCTGGCAAAACCCTTATTCCAGCTAACGGCAGGGCAGAGCGTTAAGCGCAGAGGTGCAAAGGTCAGTGCCAAGCCATACAGATGCCTCAAGCCAGAAGACTGGACATCAGATTGTGAAATGTCTTTGGAGGAGCTTAAGAAGGCTATTAGCACCACCATAGTTTTGGCTCACCCTGATTTTGATAAGTCATTTATCTTATTTACTGATGCCTCAATGGACGGCTTGGGTGCAGTTCTAAGTCAAATAGTTGATGGTGAGGTCAAACCAAGACCAGTTGCATTTGCAAGCAAATCCTTGTCCCGCTCTCAAGCCAGGTACCCAGCACATCGGTTAGAATTTTTTGCACTTAAATGGGCGGTGTGTGATAAGTTTGCTCATTGGTTAAAGGGGGCTCGTTTCACGGTACTAACCGATAATAACCCATTAACATACATCATGACCAAGCCCAAGCTAGACGCTTGCGAGCAACGGTGGGTCTCAAAGTTAGCGCCTTTTGACTTTGATCTTAAGTACATTCCAGGATCACAGAACATCCCAGCAGATCTTCTGAGTCGTGAGCCATTTGCAAAAAGGATCAGAATAACCGAACCAGGCAACAAGGCAAATCACATGAGTCCCGAATCTGTTCAGAATGCATTCAAGCTCTCTGTCAATTCTCAAGAGCAACATAATGGCGAGAATGAATGTAGAATCAGACAAGAAATGGGAAGGGAGGAGGTGAAAGCTATTATAGAGTCCAGCCTAGACTGGGATTCCTCCTTACCAGTGCGCATAGCCCAGTTGTCCCAATACTCAAGCCAAATGTCCTGTGGTCTGTCCACCCTTCCAGCGTTTACTGCTGTAGAAATAAGAAAGAAGCACAAAGATGATGATGTGGTGGTACGGGTGATCTACTTTCTTGAGAGAAAAAGACGGCCATCACGGAGAGAGAAGGTCCACGAGACACCTCAGGTGCTCCGTATGTTGAAGCATTGGGAAAAATTGGAGATAAGAGATGGAGTCCTTTATAGGAGATCTAAAGATAAAGTTGGGAAGAGGAGGTATCAGCTTGTAGTGCCTAGCTCTCTGAAGTCAACAGTCTTAAGGGGAACTTATGATGATGTAGGCCATCAGGGCCAGAGTAGAACCCTCCATCTAGTTCGTCAACGTTTTTTTTGGAGTGGCATGGACAACGAGGTGAGAAAGTATGTAACACACTGCAAACGATGTGTCCTCAGCAAGACGCCGAGCCAGATGCCAGGGCACCTTTGGAATCAGTCAAAACTTGTGAACCATTGGAACTGGTGTGTATTGATTTTTGGTCTGCCGAGGGGAGAAACGGAGACAATGTGGATGTACTCGTTCTCACAGACCATTTTACCAAATTGGCACATGCGTTCCCTTGTCCTAATCAGACAGCAAAAGTTGTGGCTCAAAGACTCTGGAACCAGAGTGTGTATGGTTTTCCTCGCAGGATCCACTCGGACCAAGGTGCGAATTTTGAGAGTAGACTTATATCTGAGCTGCTGGCGGTATCAGGAGTAAGGAAATCTCACACCACCCCCTACCACCCTATGGGGAATGGCCAAACGGAAAGGTTTAACAGAACTCTTGGCAACATGATTCGCTCTCTCCCTGCTAAAGCAAAAGCGCACAGGCCCCAGATGATACAAACATTAACTTTTGCATACAACTGCACAACACATGAGACTACTGGCTTTGCCCCATTCTACCTCATGTTTGGCAGAGTCCCAAGACTGCCAGTGGACATCATGTTTGGAGGGGTGCTGAGAGACAATGAAGTGGTGGATTATGATGACTATGTCAATTCATTCCAGAAAGACCTAAAGGAAGCTATCAAGATTGCTCAAAGTAGCACAACACAGGCTCAGAAGAAGCAAGCTGAACAGTACAACAAACGAGTCAAAGGTTTTGCCTTGGAGATTGGAGACAAGGTTCTGTTGGCCAATCGTAGGGAACGAGCAAGAGGGAAATTGGCAGACCTGTGGGATTCTACTGTTTATGTAATCACATGGAAAAATCCTAATGTGCATGTTTACAGAGTTGAGGATCCTGTCACAAAGAAGAACAAAGTAGTCCATAGGAACTTCATACTGCCTGTGAATTTCCTTCCTATTGGCCAGGATGATGCAGAATCAACTTTACTTTCAACCTTGTCAAATGACGGATCAGACATAGGATGGCCAGAAAAGGGGGCACCCACATATGCCGATGAAGATTATGATGACCAGAGGACAGCTGCTTGGGTGCTTCAGGCTGAGGACCCAGAGATTCGACCCTATGAAGTCTCGAGAGTGGATGCACAAAGCGAACCCAGGCAGGATCCTGTGTGTAGTCAAGACCCACCTACTGGATTTTTCAATGACGATTCTGAGAACAAAACTGACACTGGAGACCCAGATGAACAGTGGAGTGAACACAATCAGTCGGAAGATACTTTGAGCAACACAACTGCATCAGACTGCACCCTAAGCAGTATTAATGCAGTATTCACTGCAGGGTCCTCCATTTGAGCTTTTGCAGTCTGCTGAGCTAAAAATTCTGTCCATGAAGACAGTACTCCTGACGGCATTGGCCTCAATCAAGAGGGTAGGGGACCTGCATGCACTTTCGGTCGACGAATCGTGCCTAGAATTCGGGCCGGCCAACTCTCACATTGTCCTGAGACCCCGGCCTGGATACGTGCCCAAGGTTCCCACCACTCCCTTCCGGGACCAGGTGGCGAACCTGCAAGCGCTGCCTTCAGAGGAGGCAGACCCAGCCCTAGCTTTATGTCCCGTCCGCGCTCTTCGCGCTTACATTGACCGGACTCAAATGCTTCAGTACCTCACAGCAGCTCTTCATCTGTTACGGAGGCCAGCAGAAGGGAAAGGCTGTCTCCAAGCAGAGGTTAGCCCACTGGATAGTGGATGCTATCGTCTTGGCTTACCAGTCCCAAGATGTGCCTTGCCTGTTCGAGTTGCGAGCGCACTCCACAAGGAGTGTAGCTTCCTCCTGGGCGCTGGCTCAAGGCGCCTCACTGACAGATATATGTAGAGCTGCGGGCTGGGCGACACCTAACATGTTCACTAGATTTTTTAGCCTCTGTGTAGAGCTGGTATCTTCCCACATCCTCGCCCCCAATGGCCAGTAGCACTAAGTACCCGTTCTAATGTCGGCTTAAAACGCCACTCACGCCCTCTGGGCCGGATACGTGCGTCTATTTTGCTCCAGTTGAGTTCCGCGGAAACTGCTAACTCTGTGAGATCCTCCGCCACCCCTTCGGTGTCAGACGTTGCGGCCGTCTGACGCCAGGCCTGCACCCGTATGCTTGTGGAACGTGTGTGTAGGCTGGGTTCCATATGTAGCGGTCCCCTAACGGCTACCCCATATGTATATTCTCCAAGGTACCAACTACTCTACTCAGCTAGACCCGTGTCTTTCCCTTGACAGAGGGACTGTCGTCGCTGGGCGTGTTCTTCCCCCCCTGGGACCAGGTTGGATCCACCCCAGAGACTGCCATAGGTAGCACTACCCTGATAGGTTAGACCTTATGTGTATTTCGCCACCTCTCCTACCATTGAAGGACGGGGCTCTGCAGCGTGCCATCTCCTCGAGATGGGCATGTTTTCCCAGCGTTATCCAATTGTCACACTGAGTGGGTCTTGCAGGAACAGCAGTGACTGTCCTTCCCTGCCGGGAGCCTTGACTCTCACTCCAACATAGGAGCGGTCCAGCGAGCTCAGGCAGGGCGCTGGAAGGGCCAGCATCCCTGGCGTGTTGGTAGGGATCCCAATTCGTCAGTCAGTTCCGATGTACGTTGAACGTCTCGTACGTCACGTCACCAGGTGCTATGCTTCAGCTGAAGGCCCGAGTCACTTATCTCGGCTCCTCAGTTGAAAAGCAATGATGCGGTATTCCACTTCCGTATTTATACCCGCGCAGCGGGGCGGTGCGTGGAATGCGTGAACCGCATGCCAATGTCCATTGGCTCGTTTTTAATCACTCGAAGTAGATGAAAACAGATCCCAATTCGTCGGTCAGTTCCGACGTACGTCTCCGTTCCCTCCTTGAGGGAACGAGGGTTACATACGTAACCGAGGCGATTTCTTCTTCTATATATTTCTACCAGAAAGACTCGGGAGATAGAATGATGTATGAAGCATGCATTTATTGACAGCCCAGCAAACATAATAAAGTTTTGGCATAGTACGACTTTTATACGAAAAGTATTAAAACGTAATTGGATAGAGATGAAGGTAATAAGTGACAAGTAATTAAGTCTTCCCGGCAGAACTTAAGCTAACGCTTCCATTTTCCTATTTCTGTCAGGTCCACTAAAGTAAAAAAAACACAATAGACAAACATTTAGTAAAATTTTTAATTGCATATTTAGCAAAGATTTAGATTTGGCAGTACGGCTCTGTTCTAAATTCCCCATCCTTTCATGAGCTCCATGAAAAGCCAAGACAGGGAACAGCAGCAGATTCTGGGGACGACCTCCCATTTAACTGGGAGGGCAGAGCAAATCCCCCATTTAGAACAGAGCATGCATCAATGACAACAGAATGACATGATTAAGTTGGCAATTTAAGGAGGAGCTGGGGAGGAGGTGGGTTGCAAAGCAGCGTGCAGCAGAAGCGTCCAAGCAGGCAGATTGAAGTGAAGCAATGCTTAAGTAAGGCGCCCTGTTTGAGAGAAGCCAATTGAGAGCATAGGATCAGCTGAATCGGATCAGCTGAAAGAGGGGAGGAGTTAGAATTTCCCAATCAGCTGATAACGGAGCTTGACTTCGTGGCCTGCCAGAACTAACGCTGGCACTTGATTTCTGTCAGGTCCACTAAAGTAAAAAAAAACACAATAGACAAACATTTAGTAAAATTTTTAATTGCATATTTTGCAAAGATTTAGATTTGGCGGTATGGCTCTGTTCTAAATTCCCCATCCTTTCATGAGCTCCATGAAAAGCCAAGACAGGGAACAGCAGCAGATTCTGGGGACGACCTCCCATTTAACTGGGAGGGCAGAGCAAATCCCCCAACAGACCATACCAGGCAATCCTCCCTGGCTCTTCCAACTGATTGAAGAGACAGCAGAGGATACGAAGATGAGAAAATTTCATCTATGTGAAGCTAGCACGAGGAATGTAGCTACAGTTATTGATACGAGTAAATAAATAGTAAATAGGCGATATGGCTCTGTTCTTAATTCCCCTTCGTTATCATGGTGAGCTCCATGAAATCCAAAACAGGGAACAGCAGCAGCTTCAAGGGGCAATCCTCCTATTTAATAGAGTAGCGCAAATCCCCCCCAACAGACCATACCAGGCAATCCTCCCTGGCTCTTCCTTCTAATCGAAGTGCCACGGAGGATCCAAAAAATAAAAAAGCGTTCAGAGAAGGCCGTCTAACTGATTTTAATTGTAAGATCTAATTGATCTACGTGAAGCTAGCATGATGAATGTAACCAGCTAATAATATAAGTAATTTATATTTATATATGGAGCAGCACTCATAGGTTTCTAATGGATGGCTCGCGCATCGGGCCAAATATAACGATCATAAGTGGCTGAAGACAAATCGCCTCATGGCCTTCAATGTAGAGACAGGAGAGGAGGAAGCTGCAGTTGTAGCAGCCTCTATGCACAGGGAATGAGCTGTATAATGCTCTGAGGGAAGCTTGCGGTAGGCATAGCAGGCGGAGACAGGAAGCAAACCAGACTCTGGGCACAAGCTTTCCCTCCTCCAAGGCAAATAATGGATCCTGTTGAAAAGCTTGTGGATGGCTCCTCAGGTAGGCTAACATAGATGACAAAGCAGAGTCAGATTCAGAGATAAAACGCTGTTCATCCCCTTATCCTATCAGTTTAGTGTGCTTAGGATAATGCTGAAGTGCTAGGAATAAATTGATACATAAGAAATGTGAGGTCATGTGACAGCGAGTAAAACGTATTAGCAATATATCAGGTTTAAACTACCGCTTTAATAATATCAAATTCCCATAGTGCCTATAGCTTTGAGGAAAAGCATATTATTTAGGGTGAGTCTAAGGGTGAAAGAGTAATCTGTGCAAGTTGATACACCGGAAAAATAGTGTTGTGGTAATCTTAATCAAATCTGAAAAGTACCTCCAAAGTTCTACTCTAAAGTTAGTTATAACTTTAAGAACAAGTGTGTTTCCAATAGCACCTACAGTTTTAAAACGAGCACGTTTCCAAACTCTACTATAGCTTACGATATCGCTTTAAGACAAGCCCATTTCCAACATCTATAGCTTGAGAAAACATAGTTTTCCAGTAGCTATATCGCTTTAAGACAAGCATGTTCCCGACACTATAGCTTTAACAACAAGCAATTTCCAATATTACAGCTTTAAGAACACGCATATTTCCCAATATTAACTATAGCTTTAAGACAAGCATTTCCAATATTAATTATAGCTTTAAGAACAAGCATTTCCAATATTAATTATAGCTTTAAGAACAAGCATTTCCAATATTAATTATAGATTTAATAACAAGCACTTCCGATATTACCGTAGCTTCAAGAAAAAGCATTTCCAATATTAATTATAGCCTTAATAAGAAGCACTTCCAATTTGAATTATAGCTTTAAGACAAGCACTTCCAATATTAATATATAGCTTTAAGAACAAGCACGTCCGATATTAACTATAGTTTTAAGAACAAGTATTTCCAATATTAATTATAGCTTTAATAACAAGCACTTCTGATATTAACTATAGCTTTAAGAACAAGCTTTTGCAATATTAATTATAGCTTCAAGACAAGCACTTCCGATGTTAACTATAGCTTTAAGACGAGCATTCCCAATATTAATTATAGCTTTAATAACAAGCATTCCCAATATTGATCATAGCTTTAATAACAGGCACTTCCGATATTAATTATAGCTTTAATAACAAGCATTCCCATTATTAATTATAGCTTTAATAACAGGCACTTCCGATGTTAACTATAGCTTTAAGACAAGCATTCCCAATATTAATTATAGCTTTAAGAACAAGCATTCCCAATATTAATTATAGCCTTAATACAAGCATTCCCAATGTTAATTATCGCTTTAAGAACAAGCATTTCCAATATTAATTATAGCTTTAATACAAGCATTCCCAATATTAATTATAGCTTTAATAACAAGCATTCCCTGTATTAATTATAGCCTTAATACAAGCATTCCCAATATTAATTATAGCTTTAAGAACAAGCATTTCCAATATTAATTATAGCTTTAATATAAGCATGCCCAATATTAATTATAGCTTTAATAACAAGCACTTCCGATAGTAACTATAGCTTTAAGAACAAGCATTTCCAATATTAATTATAGCTTTTAAGAATGAGCACTTCGAAAATTAATATAGCTTTAAGACAAGCACTACCGATATTAATTATAGCCTTAATAACTAGCACTTCCAATATTAAATATAGCTTTAAGGACAAGCACTCCCCGATATGAATTATAGCTTTACAAATGAGCACTTCCAATATTATATTAATTATAGCTTTAATAATGAGCACTTCCAATATTAATTGCCACCCTTTTCCGACTGAGAACCATGGCCTCGGACTTGGAGGTGCTAATTCTCATCCCAGCCGCTTCACACTCGGCCGCAAACCGTCCCAGTGCACGTGAAGGTCCTGGCTCGAGGAGGCCAACACGACAACATCATCCGCAAAAAGCAGTGACGAAATCGCGTGGTCCCCAAACCGGACACTCTCCGGCCCTTGGCTGCGCCTAGAAATTCTGTCCATAAAAATTATGAACAGAACCGGTGACAAAGGGCAGCCCTGCCGGAGTCCAACATGCACCGGGAACTGGTCTGACTTACTGCCGGCAATGCGGACCAAGCTCCTGCTCTGGTCGTACAGGGACCGAACAGCCCTAAGCAGGGGGCCGCCACCCCATACTCCCAGAGCACCCTCCACAGGATGCCACGAGGAACACAGTCGAATGCCTTCTCCAAATCCACAAAACACATGTGGACTGGTTGGGCAAACTACCATGAACCCCCCAGCACCCTGGAAAGGGTATAGAGCTGGTCCAGTGTTCCACAAATGGGACGAAAACCACACTGTTCCTCCTGAATCCGAGGTTCCACTATCGGCCGAATTCTCCTCTCCAGTACCCTGGCATAGACTTTCCCGGGGAGGCTGAGACTATGTTCATGAGCTGTGGGTCATGACCGAAAGGACAAGATCCCGGATACAGGTGGCCGAAATGAGCTTTCTCCGTAGGGTGGCTGGGCGCTCCCTTAGAGATAGGGTGAGGAGCTCAGTCACTCGGGAGGAACTCGGAGTAGAGCCGCTGCTCCTCCACATCGAGAGGAGCCAGCTGAGGTGGCTTGGGCATCTATTTCGAATGCCTCCTGGACGCCTTCCCAGGGAGGTGTTCCAGGCACGTCCCACCGGGAGGAGGCCCCGGGGAAGACCTAGGACACACTGGAGGGACTATGTCTCCCGGCTGGCCTGGGAACGCCTCGGGGTTCCCCCGGAAGAGCTGGAGGAAGTGGCTAGGGAGAGGGAAGTCTGGGCATCTCTGCTTAGACTGTTGTCCCCGCGACCCGGCCCCGGATAAGCGGAAGATGATGGATGGATGGATGGATGGATGGATGGCGTTCCCAATCTCAACTATAGCTTAAGACAATATTACCCATATCAACTTTAGCTTAAAATGAGTTACAATTTACAAATACCAACTATAGAGACAAGAACAATATCCATAAGCCTAGCATTTTACTGAAAACGACTAAGCTTAAGCAATGCAGATACCATTGTCAATTACGTTGCCAATAACCTGATCGTTTTAACGGAGTTAAAAATAAACTTAGCTTCGTGAAGACAGATGAATGAGTGTGAAATTGCCAGCTGAGACATAGGCTTGATATACTTAATTTGTGGAGTGCAGATTTCTCTGAAATTGTTCTTGAGTCAGTCACATAACATATTAGTATACCTTCAGAGAGTCCATGAAAATAATGCAGCGATGCAAACTCCAAATTAGACAGTTTGTGAACCATGTGACGAAAAGAGTTCACGTTTACAACCTGAATGAATGTGAGGTGAACCGTGTGGGGGCGAATTGCTCTCGCTATATTTCGCACTGCACAATTCCTTGTGATATGATTCTGTTTTGCTTGCCGAATTCCTCATTTAATTAGCTCCTGACAAATCTTGTTTTAAAGCAAAACATGCATTTGAGCAGTGAGTGATTTTAACTAATAAATACCTCTCTGACGGCCACCTCTCAGGATCACGTTCATGACGATCGGCCGCCGCCCATCGCTGCTAAACACGCTGCAATGGAACACGTATCCCAGAGCCCGAGACACAAAACCCAGCGAAACGTTTGCCAAATGATAAAATAACAATATCAGCAAGTGGGGTTGCTTTCGTTGAGGAAATAGCTTGTAACGTTAGACTTGAACCGCCATACTCGGGTAAGATGGGAAAAATAAATAAATAAAAAAATAATTCGTACGAGACAGCTGTTAGTCTAGTAATAAGCTGATGATGGTCATAATTGTTACTGCTCCCATAGTTATGAAATAGTACATGTCCTGGTATAATTCTGCTGAAAATGCAGCTGCAGCTCATGATCTTCTTACGCAAGTATGTAAATATTGAATACATATTTGCCAAAATAATGCTCACATTGCGTGATTGAATCATTAGCCAACACATAGCCTACTTATCTCACTCAAAACGAACATAGAATTGCTGTAGCTCCGTTTGATACATGAATACAAAGTGAAAGGCAATTGCACTTTAAAAAGCCTTGTGTATGGTTTGATGATTTACTGCACAAAATGCATAGATGATAAAGCATAGGAAAACGTCTCAGGTTACGAATGTAACCATTGTTCCCTGAGAACAGGGAACGAGACGCTGCGTCAGCTTGACGCTACGGGGAACGCCTCCAGCGTGACTGGTGCCTGAAATCACAATGAAAAAACTTCAATCCTATTGACCGGCGACAGCCTATGATGTCATCAAGGTGCGACCAGGAAGTATATAAGGGCGCCTTGCCAGCATGACAGTATCTAATCGTCTGAAGGGACTGTTTTCGGCAGGCAGGCCCTGCGGCATGGCACAGCGACGCAGCGTCTCGTTCCCTGTTCTCAGGGAACAATGGTTACATTCGTAACCTGAGACGTTCCCTTTCGAAAGGGAACTCGCGCTGCGTCAGCTTGACGCTACGGGGAACGATATACCAACGCCGCCATGCCGACAGGAGTGCATGCCCACTGGCAGTGACAACTGTCAAGACAAGCAAATTCTACTGAGATGCCTGAACCACTCCCCTTCTGGTCACATTAGGCTGTCAGTGACAGCGCTCCCTACGGTCATAGCCCAAGCTATCGCCCAAGAAGGAACCTTCACACACATGAGGTCCTTCCCAGGCCCTGCTCGAAGGCCTGGAACCAGCCCATTCGACTTAGAAGGGGTTCCTTTAAGGGAACGTGGCAAGGGAACTACGAGGGAACCCTATGCCAGTCACTATTCGGGAGGTTCTCACCGAATGCCACCAGGGAGACCTGACCAGGTGACCCAGTCTGTTATGGGACACGTAATACTGTCAACCCTGTCTGTACAGTACAGAGCCTCTGGTACTCGCCTCCGAAGAGGCATCCCGCTAGGGTGCTGCAAAAAAGGCAGTGACATCCACTAGCCAGATCTCAGAGACGGGTTATCCCGGAGAGCAGCTCTCAGCGAAGTGCTATATAACCCTTGCTAGCGAGGGGAGTTTAGCCGCTCGATCCTCGGATCTACCAAGCACCTACTTTAAAACATGCTTAGGAGGCCAGAGGCCTTACAGGCTGATTATGCCAGGGAGGCCCCGAGGGGCCTACAACCCTTAACCAGCGCCAAGCGGCCGTAAGCTCATAGTAGACCCTCATTCGAGAGGAGCTCATAAGCCTGCCTGGTAGGTAACCATGCAGTAGGCAAACTATGAAAGTCCCCTCCCGTGGGGACCGCATAGCAGCAGTAAGTTTCGTCATGCTAGGGTAAGAACACCGCCTCCAGGTCTCGCGAACGGCCAGAGACCGGCGCCTGATAGCGGGTGACCACTAGCTGTCAGCGTAAAGCCAGTTGTGCGTTCCCGCCAGGGGAACTCGTTCCCCATGGAGGCCGAGAGGAGCCTCCACCTGGTAACCCTTGCCGACTGCTCGCGTGTCCAACAGCGGAGCTCGCCCTCAGGAAGGCCAAACGGGCCTGAAACCTGATCGCAGTCGTGCTAGCCTTCGAGGTAGCAGGGAAGATAGGGACTCGCATCATCAGGGAGGCCTAACGGGCCTACCACCTGCAACAATGCCGGGCATTTCTCCATCACAGCCCTCTGTTCAGTGACTGGACCTATCCAGAGACCACGAGACAGGAGCGTGCCCTCAGAGGAGGCCACGTGGGGCCTACTACTCCAAGCGAATCCCACAGGGAAGCCCCGTGCAGCTTTTCCTGATAGCATCCCATGCTACGACCTGTTACCAAACCTGGGGACCGGGGAACGATTCCAGGGAGGCGCAATGCCTCCACCTGATAGCAGAGCGAGCCGCCCAAGCCAGAATGTGCTACTCATGGCACTTCATGGTCACCGCCCCAGCGGCTGCATTAGGGGAGGCCGGTTGAGGCCTACTACCTACTAGCACTCGTGCTAGCCATACAGCGCCTACTAGCAGCTTATACCAGCCATCGAGGGACTCAATGCCAGTCGTGCCCCCTCGGGGGAGACCAGGCAGCGCCTGCTGACCACAGCAGGCCCTCAGGGAGGCCAATCGGGCCTACCATCTGAGTAAAGGTAAACCAAACCGGGAGCCTACCCCTCAGGGCGGCCTTAAGAAGGCTGGCTGCTGCGCCTGGGCTGGCGGCAGCTGTCTGCTGCTGACAAAGCCTGGAAATCCAGTTCACACCTGGGAACTCATCCCCAAGGAGAGTAGCTGACGAGGTTACTGCTGACGTCGACACCAGTGGAGAAGAGCCTCCAGGGCCCACTCGTGGGCCACGGCATCGAGACTTCCTTGCAGGGAGGCCGGTTGATGCCTACTACCTGTTCTGAAGTCCAACTGCCCAGACTGCCGAGGCTGGCTACTAACAACCAGCTGGCTCCTATGCCCGCACCTGGGCTGGCTCCATCCCAGAGGCAGCTAGGGACAACTTGCATCGCCGTGTCCTAGGGCCCCTAGGACGGCGCAGTCTCTCGGGCAGCGCCTACAAACATGGACCTAATCACATTGCCAACAGCAGTGTACTCAGCGAAAGTGCTTAAACAAAGACCCTCTAAAGCGAGGGGAGTACAACTTACGTCACCTGCCTCGGGGCGGCTGTCTTACTTTCCATGCAGCGGCCAACCATAAGTGCGAGGGCGTCAGCCATTGGTAATGCTCGGGCCTCAGGGGAGCATCCGACCAGAACCTTCACAGAGGTTTATCCGATGTTCAGTTCAACCCGAGCCCTAAAGGAGGTGGAGCAGAGACAGAGCAAGGGTGAAACAATACCTTTTCTTTTAGAAAATATAGAACCCACCGGCCGAACATCCTCCAGGAAGAGGCCGGGGGCCGCCAAAAGATGGCGGCCACCAAGCTCTGAAAGGCGGAAACGGCAGATAAAGTCTGATCGCAAAACCAGCGAAAGACGCTTCACTCCGCCCCACGACCACTGGCAAAGTCGCTGTCTGCTGCAACACCCCGACTGCGTTACTCGTAACCCCAGAACGCAGAGAAGGGGGCGGGCCTTGGCCGGACGACTCTGTAACAAGAGGAGGCTGAAACAAGGATGCATAAACCACGCCATGTTCTCATATCAAAGGACAGGCCAGGGGCGAACAACCTTCATTAAAAGGGAACGCCCCCATCCTTGACAAAGCCTAGGCCAAGTGGTGCGGCATACCGCACTAGATCTACTCAGGGCTCGGGAAAGAAATATTATTACCTCTAATATAACACACTGAGGCCCCGAAACCCCTTTTCCCAAAGCCCCGCAGAGCTGGGCGCAGATCTTACTACAGCTCGCGCATTAGCGCGTACCGGTCTTCAGCTACTTCCCACTTTTACGCTAGGAAAACACAGCTAGCCCTCTACACTACAAGCCCTTGGGCAAGAGCGCAAATTAAACACCCACATAGTGGGAAAAAATAACACGGAGAGGCAGCAAGACTCTACTAGCAAAAGTGAGGCATTCACAGACAACCACATAATGTTGCAAAGAAGATCGTTCTTAGCTTACTCACGGGGAGCTGCAGGCCCTGCGAAATCCCTCGATGATCCAAAATTTCCCCAAGCAACCCCTCAGGGGAGCGACGGTCAAAAAGTCCTGAAAAACATAGTTTTGAAAATGTTTCGCCCTCATAGAGGGGGACTTACCAATCGCTCCTCGCGGTGCTTCAACCCAGCCATCGAGCTAGTATCCGCCCGCCATCCTGAGGGGGGCGCTTTCACCAAACTAGCCAGGCGAGCCGGCAGAATCTTACATTTTCTGCTCATCATAGGCCACCGGCCTGATGTAAAAGCGCCCGGGGGAAAACCAGAGGAAGGGAAAAAAGGCAGCGTTCATCTCCGCGCTCCTCGGGGGGTGGAGTCTGCTGCCTGCGCTGGTTCCGGTTACCAGCCCCGGCTTCCTTCCTCTTCCTGTCGCGGGTGTCCCGCCTCCCCTGCGCCCCCAGTCCTCCGCGGCGGGGCGCACGAGAGGCGACGCTGGCTCGCTATTCCCGTCTCCAGCCCTCAGACTGGGACGGGCCGGGGACACCCGACTGCCTGGGCACGGTCCCGGACCTCAGCGGAATGCATGTCCTGAATGCCGCCGAGCGCGCCTTCGCCTCTCCGAACTTTCCCACCACCGCCTCTACGGAGGTGCCGAAAAGTTCAGATGGCGAAACCGGGGCATCAGGGAGAAAGGATTTTTTCCTTCTCCCTGATGTCCAAACGGTTTAACCACAGATGTCTCTCCGTGGCCATCCTCGCCGCATCGGCGCTATTTGTACGGTGGCCCGGAGAGCGAAAACCGCGGTCCGGCGCGACTCGACTACCGCCTCAGGGGGTCCCTCCCCCCTGATCGAGGTCCCTCAGCAGGTCCGCCTGCAATACAGCTGTGGTGTGCAAAGCCGCTGCAGCGCGACCCACTGACATGTACGCCCTGCCATTTAGGCGTTTAGACCGGCAGGGTGGGAGCCACAGTGTCGCCGGTCGCCCAGAGGCGAGATAAACATAACATCTCGTCCACGGGCGGCATCGACACATACCCAGCCAGGCAGTCCCTCGACATCAGCGACATCTAGCTCGCCGATGTCGACAGATGCGGGGCTGAGTATGGTTTCTTCCATTCCCTCGAGATCTGCTGATGGAGATCTGGAAAGAATGGAAGACTCCCAGGAGTTGGGAGGTCATGGGCGGAGAGAAACCGATCGTCCGAACTGTTTGGACGCTCAGCCTTTCTCCTCATGCGCCGCAAGGCAGCTGCAGTCTACCCGCAGCGCGTTCCATGACTTCCAGCAACTCCCCGTACATGGGACAGGATGGTTTGAAAAGCTTCAGCATCTTTAACTGACTCACCCATCCTCTGCTCGAGCCTCTCGCGATCTGGATCGTCCTCAAGAACCATAACTGTCTCCAAGCGACGAGCCAGATCCATCTGGGAAGCGCATTTCAGACGCCGCTCAGCCTCAGCTTGAGCGTGGTCTTTCCCAGATGCTGAAACCTCTCCCCTCGAGAAGAGGTCCCACCGAGAGCGGAGCGTTTCCAGAGGACAACGCTCACAAATACTTTCACAAGAGGTTCGCAAACCTCTCATGCATGCTCTTCTCCCAGACAGTAAACGCAAAGTGTGTGTGTATCCAAAGCGCAAGATACACATTCAAAACACACCTGCAGAAGTGGCGTTCTCAGCACACTTCATTGTTATCCTTCTTGTAGACGTTTCACGTGAAGACAGGCAAAACAGTCCCTGAAGACGAAGAGATACTGTCATGCTGGCAAGGCGCCCTTATATACTTCCTGGTCGCACCTTGATGACATCATAGGCTGTCGCCGGTCAATAGGATTGAAGTTTTTTCATTGTGATTTCAGGCACCAGTCACGCTGGAGGCGTTCCCCGTAGCGTCAAGCTGACGCAGCGCGAGTTCCCTTTCGAAAGGGAACCATAAATTCTTATCCTGATTGCAAAGCAGCGTGCAGCAGAAGCGTCCAAGCAGGCAGATTGAAGTGAAGCAATAAGTAAGGCGCCCTGTTTGAGAGAAGCCAATTGAGAGCATAGGATCAGCTGAATCGGATCAGCTGAAAGAGGGGCGGAGTTAGAATTTCCCAATCAGCTGATAGCGGAGCTTGACTACGTGGCCTGCCAGAACTAACGCTGGCGCTTGATTTAAGTTAATAAAAAATTTGTTGTTGCAACCATACCGACCTGACTATGTCCTACATTTAATTTGTTGTGACACCAATTTGATTATTATTATAAGTTGTTGAATCTTTAGAGGAGACAAATGTGAGACCATCAGAGTCTCTAGCTAAGGAGAAAAATATGAGTACAGTGTGTAATGTTGCTGAGATCTCTTCTGAATCTTTAGAGGACACAAATGTGAGCGATCCAGAGTCTCTAGCTAAGGAGAAAAATATGATGCACAGTATGTGATATTGTTGAGACCTCTTCTAAAACAAAGAGAAGGAGAACGTTGTGAGAGTGTTAGAGGGTTTTTTTATCTCCCAAGAGAAAGTGTAAGAAGCAGGATACACATGAAAAAGTCTCCATTTGATGTCAATATAGCCTCATTTATGTCTAACCTCAAAATATAACCTCAATGTCATTTTTTTCTTCTTCTTCACTCTAGGTAGCTTCAATCTCATTCACCCAAAACCATTTCAATCAAACACAGTACATGCATTGGCATACACGTTTAGTGTTTTGTGGCACAAAGATTTAATAGAGCAGTTCTTAATCCCGGTCCGGGGGACCCCCTGCTCTGCACATTTTGCATGATTCCCTCATTGCACACACTGACCCAGATCATCAGCTCGTTAGGTTAAAGCTCCAAGAACTGAACTAGGTGTGTCAGATAAAGGAGACATACAAAATGTGCAAATCATGGAGGACACCAGGTTTATTCTTGCTTATTTAGTGGGAAAATCATATTAAAACCAACATTATATGTAGTGTCACATGCACTGACAACTATTTAAACATTTACGATGCTTTCCAGATAGTCTGCTTTCTGCAGATTCTGTAATTTCTCTGTGTATAAAAAATACAATATGCTTCAAATTATTACTCGTATACAGTATATAAATATGCACATTAATGACAAGACAAGACGGTTGCTGTTTTGGGGGAAAAAAACTATTAAATCATACTTGTCACAATAGTTCTCCCCGCCACCATGTTTAGAGTTTATGGCACGCCCACCTCGGGAATTTGGGTATTAAAATTATTTTCTATCTTCCTAGTGGTAAACACGACATTAGAGGGCGTTAATGTGCAATTGTTACCTAGGATCCATCTCGGTTACATATGTAACACTCGTTCCCTGAGGAGGGCGAGACGTTACGTCAGTGACTGACGAATGGGGGTTTCTCTTAGAAGCCTATCATCTTCGAGTTCTTAGAAACGAGCCAATGGCAATGAAAATCGACTGCCCAGAGGGAGGATTTAGGAATAGACATATGACCCCTGACTGTATATGGAGGAACTCTGAGGTATCCAGCCAAAGTGGAAATTTTTCAAACCAAAATTTTTTGTTGTCTGACCGGACTAGCACTCGGAAGCGGTGCAGGGTGAACCATAATGCCAGCAACTCGAGGCAATTGACATGCAGGAGGTGCTCTGTCCAGGAACCCGTGGCAGCATGTCCATTGCACATGGCACCCCAGCCTGTTTCAGAGGCATCTGTTGATACAACAATATGCCTGGAAACTCGTTCTAATGGCACTCCGGCCCGTAGAAAGGTGAGGTTCGACCACAGGGTGAAGGTCTGACGGCGCGAAGGAGTCACTGGAACCCGGAGCATGTCTGACTGCTGTGCCCATCTCGGGGCTCGATCATGAAGCCAGTGCTGCAGTGCTGCAGACTCCCCAGAAGCGGGGAGGAGACTGTGCGAACTGAATCGCTTAGCCGAGCCTGATGGTTCTCGCGAGCCAGCGGGACAGGTTGGGAAGCTTTAGCCAGGCTCCCAAGAACTGAACCAGCGGGGTCATGCGAACCACAGATGTACCCCGGGTGGGGCAGCGAGGCGGCGTGACCGGCCCAGATGTGGGAGGCGTAGGGTCCTGATGTGGGGGCACGGTCATCAGCCGCGTCCTGACAGAGGAGAGGAGGCAATTCCTGACAGAGGAGACCAGGCAATTCCAGAAGACCAGGCCAGCCCATTTTTATGTTACGGTTGGCTCATATACCGCAACATAAAAGAGGCAAACAACAAATGGTTTAAACAATAAACCAATTTATTTACAAAACAAGAAAACAATTATTAAACAATCAAAAGAAAACCAACGTCTAGGGGAAAAAACACGCGCGTGTGGTAACTAAATATTCTCTGACACAAACAATCAATCAAGGAAAATAATATTAAGGAAATTATATAAACAGGAGTGACATATAGAGAGAGAGAGCTACTCTAGAGCATGCAGATCTTATATCCCCAAACGCCTTGATAATGGGTTGATTACTAATAGAATACACCTGTAGCCCAACTAACATCTGCACTGTCTAGCAGAGCCAGCAGGGGGCAACAGGCAGGCGTAACACCTCCCCCACAAAAGTATTCCTCTAGGAATGCAGAAAACAAATTTTCCACCAGTTGTTCATCACTCCACTTAGTACCGGCTTCCTGGGCCCTAGGAAACAGGATAGAAAGAGAAGAGGAAGAAAAGGGGAAACAAACAACAGGATATACAATCTCACGCTCGAGATAAAGCATCAGCAATAACATTTTCGCTGCCCTGGATGTGTTTAATGTCAAGGGAAAATGGTTGTAAAAAGAGACTCCACCTCATTATCCTCTGGTTATGGTTTTTCATCCGATGTAAAAACACTAGAGGATTATGGTCTGTATAGACCACAATTGGATTGGCAGATCCCCCCAAATAAACTTCAAAATGTTGAATAGCCAGAACAAGAGCAAGCACCTCCTTTTCCACAACAGAGTAAACTCGCTGATGGACATTGAATTTTTTTGAAAAATAACAGATTGGATGTTCTACTCCATCCTGACTTTTCTGTAAAAGAACAGCTCCAGCTCCAGTATCGCTTGCATCTACAGCTAAGCAGAAAGGCTGAGAGAAATCTGGTGCAACGAGCACAGGAGCACTAGCCAACAGGGCTTTTGCTCCATCAAATGCCTGCTGAGAAGCAGTAATCCACTCAAAAGGTACTTTAGTACTGATGAGATCAGTCAGGGGTGCCACAATGGATGCAAAATTTGGGCAAAATCCACGATAATACCCGGCCATTCCCAGAAACCTACGCAATTCTCTGCGATTTGTAGGTACTGGAAAAACACAGATGGACTCAATCTTCGCATCAATTGGACGAACCTGTCCATTTCCCACTATCTTGCCTAAATAGGTGACGGTGGCTTTCCCAAATTCGCATTTTGCCAGATTTAAAGTTAAAGAGGCCTCGGTCAAACGAACGAATAACTCCCTTATTTGGACTAGGTGATCTGCCCAAGAGGAGCTAAATAAAACCACATCGTCCAGATAAGCCTCACAACCAGATAATCCAGACAACACCTTGTTAACAAGGCGCTGGAAGGTGGCCGGAGCATTTCGAACCCCAAACGGCATAACACGGTATTGGAGGAAGTCATCGGGTGTCACAAATGCAGAAAGTTCTCTTGCCCTAGCAGTCAGTGGGACCTGCCAGTACCCCTTTAAAAGGTCAAATTTGCTCACAAACTTCGCAGACCCCACTCGGTCCACACAGTCATCTATGCGGGGTAAAGGATAACAATCAGGCTTAGTGATGGAATTTAGCTTACGATAGTCTGTACAAAATCTGTAGGATCCATCGGGCTTGTTTACGAGAAGACAAGGGGAACTCCAAGCACTAAAACTGGCCTCAGCCAAGTTGTTCTTCAATAAGTAAGCAACCTCTCTTTTCAACAATTCACGCTTCATAGGATTTACCCTATATGCATGCTGCTTAATTGGTAAAGCAGTACCCACATCAATGTCATGTTCAATAACTGTGGTGCAACTAGGCACATCAGAAAACAAGTTAGGAAAAGACTCCACTAACTGAAGAATGTCATTTTTCTCAGACAAAGAGAGATGGGGTAAATGATGGGCCAGTTTTTCATACATCTCAGAGTTATTCAATCGTCCTTCAATAATACCTCGGGAAGGAAGATTGACGCAGTCATCCCCAATGCAATCCAAAGAAGAACTCTTTGAAGAGGAAGTCCCCTTCCCACTCAAATGTACTGACTCATCTAACACAGTGGTTACTAACCCAACAGAAGATGTAGAAGGAAGATAGGGCTTTATAAGGTTTATATGGCAAACCTGTACTCCCTTACGTCGTTCTGGGGTTTTCAACAGATAATTCTGTCCTGGAAGGCATTTAAGGACAGGAAAAGGACCTGCAAAACGGGCTTGAAAAGGGTTATTTACAAGAGGCAGCAAAGCTAGCACTTGGTCTCCAACCTCAAATTTTCGAGACACTGCTCGTCTATTAAACAACCTCTCCATCTTACTCTGCGATTTCCCCAGTTTTCTCTGGGCAATTGCTCGAGCTTCATACAGCCGATATCGGAAACCACTAACATAATCCAGAACATTTTGGGAAGGTTCAGTAGGGATCCAGTTATCAGCAAGAACTGCAGCACTGACTTCAGAGAAAACTGGGGGGTGAGCTTCCACCAGAGGGGGATGAGAGTGGCGAGGCCCTGGGACGGCGCACACTGCCATCCGCAGTCTCTGGGGGCTCAGGGATGGGGGTATGAGTTCTTTTTTCCACAATAGGGTGCTGCTGACCCGGGGGCCAGCAGCGGAACAAAAGATTATCCCCCATCCCTCCACCGGCGGAAGGAGTGGTCCTGCTACCATCTCCTGGAAAGAACTGCCCATCCCTGAGCTGTTTGCATCAGGAGCGCTGCTTAGCCTGGCGCTTGGAGGGCTGCGGGGCTGGAGCGGACTGGGGCGCCTTCCTGCGGCATCCTCCACGGGGCGGCCCAGGTGAAGACTGCTGCTGGGGCCGGGCGGGAGGGGCAGGAGCCGCAGGAGGGCACCCTCGGCGGCGAGCAGACTAAGGCAACTGAGCCGGCGGTGGGGTGGAGGCAGCATCTGGCCGCCGGGGCAGTATGTGTTTGATGGCCTCAGTTTGCTTCTGGGCGGCCGAGAACTGTTGGGTGAAGTCCTCGACCGAAGAGGCCAGTCTGGGATATGGGGGAGTTGGTTTTGCCACAGGTGTCTCTCCTGGACCACAGCTGTGGACATCACCTGACCCAGGGAGCATGTGGTCACCTTTGTCGCCCGGAGTGGCGGCCCGCAGCTCATGCATAAGCCCTGGGTCAGCTCCATCCTCGTGCATGTCCCTGAGCATCCGGGCCTGGTAGACATGCAGGATGGCCATGGCATGCAAAGAGGCGGCGGCCTGCCCTGCAGCTCTGTAGGATTTCGCCACCAAGGTTGATGAGAATCTACAGGATTTGGAGAGGTGCTTAGGATCACTGTGCCACGCTGAAGCACTCTATGGACACAGTTGCATAGCAACAGAGCATTCAACAGGGGGGATCCCAGTGTACCCTTTGGCCGCGGCCCCATCGAGGGCAGAGAAGGCAGAGGAGGCCACCGAATGGTCACTGGAAGACAACGGGGACTTCCAGGACCTCCTCATGCAGCTCAGGGAAGCAAGGATTTGGGGGCGGGCCTGGCAGCTGTCAGGGCGCGGCACCCCCAAAAACCGAAGGGTTCCACTCTAACCCGAGGCTTGCGGCTGCCCGAGATAGCATGGCTGTCAGCTCTGGGTCTGACTCGGACAATGCTGGCACACCCGAAGGTGGCAGCACAGCCGAATCTTCATCCCCAGAAGACTCGAGCCCACCTTGCGATGCGATGATCGATATCTTGTCATCTTCCGGAGTTGCGAACGAAACACGCGGGGCTCAGGTCACCCTGGCCACCAGCCAAAGTACCACCTCTCCGTTCCCTCCTTCAGGAAACGAGGGTTACATACGTAACCGAGACGTTCCCTTTCAGTCGGTCACGTTCGACGTACGTCGGAACTGACTGACGAATTGGGATCCCTACCAACACGCCAGGGAAGCTGGCCCTTCCAGCGCCCTGCCTGAGCTCGCTGGACCACTCCTATGTTGGAGAGGGAGTCAGGGCTCCCTGCAGGGAAGGACAGTCACTGCTGTTCCTGCAAGACCCACTCAGCGTGACTATTAGATAACGCTGGGAAAGCGTGCTCGTCTCGGGAGATGGTACGCTGCGGAGCCACATCCTTCAATGGAATGAGAGGTGGAAATACGCATAAGGACTAACCTATCAGGGTAGTACAACATATGGAAGTCTCTGGGATGGATCCAACCTGGTTCCAGAGGGGAAAGAACACGCCCAGAGATGACAGAGCGGGCTCTGTCCAGGGAAAGACACGGGGCTAGCCCATTGGGGTAGCAGATACCGTGGAGAATACACATATGGGGTAGCCGTTAGGGGACTGCAACATATGGAACCCAGCCTACACACACGTTCCACAAGCATACAGGTGCAGGCCTGGCGTCAGACGGCCGCAACGTCTGACACCGAAGGGATGACGGAGGGGCTCACAGGGTTAGCCGTTTCCGGGGAACTCAACTTGAGTTGAGGGCGGGAGTGGCGTTGCAAGCCGACACTAGAACGGGTACTTAGCGCTACTGGCCACTGGGGGCGAGGATGCGGGAAGATACCGGCTCTACACGGAGGCTATAAAATCTAGCGAACGTTTTAGGTGTCGCCCAGCCCGCAGCTCTACATATATCTGTCAGCGAGTCGCCTTGAGCCAGCGCCCAGGAGGAAGCTACACTCCTTGTGGAGTGTGCTCACACCCCGAACGGGCAAGGCATGTCTTGGGACTGGTAAGCAAAGACGATGGCATCCACTATCCAGTGGGCCAACCACTGCTTGGAGACAGAGTTTCCCTTCTGCTGGCCTCCGTAACAGACGAAAAGCTGCTGTGAGGTTCTGAAGCTCTGAGTCCGGTCAACGTAAGCGCGAAGAGCACGGACAGGATATAATAAAGCTAGGGCTGGGTCCGTCTGCCTCCTCCGAAGGCAGCGCTTGCAGGTTCACCACCTGGTCCCGAAAGGGAGAGGTAGGAACCTTGGGCACGTATCCAGGCCGGGGTCTCAGGACAACGTGAGAGTTGGCCGGCCCGAATTCTAGGCACGATCCGTCGACCGAAAGTTTATGCAGGTCCCCTACCCTCTTGATTGAGGCCAATGCCGTCAGGAGAACTGTCTTCGTGGACAGGATTTTTAGCTCAACAGACTGCAAAGGCTCAAATGGAGGACCCTGCAGTGCTCTAAGCACCAGGGCTAAGTCCCAAGAGGGTAACGAGGTTGAACGAGGAGGATTCAGTCTCCTCGCACCTCTGAGGAACCTGACGATTAAGTCGTGCTTACCTAAGGATTTACCGTTTACTGCAACGTGATATGCCGCTATTGCCGTGACGTACACTTTGAGGGTGGAGGGAGACAGCCTTCGCTCCAACCCATCCTGCAGGAAGGAAAGCAGAACGTTAATCGAATACTTCCTGGGGTCTTCCCGGCGGGAAGAACACCACTCAACGAACAGCTTCCACTTCAGAGAGTAGAGGCCGCTCGTAGAGGGGGCGATGGTGTCTACCACTGCTTGTGGCAGGCCACCTAGAACCTCCACGTCCCGTCCAGGGACCAGACATGGAGATTCCAGAGGTCTGGATGCGGGTGCCATAGAGTGCCCCGCCCCTGAGAAAGCAGGTCCTTCCTCAGGGGGATCGGCCAGGGAGGGGCTGTCGCGAGGAGTGCAAGTTCGGGGAACCACTCCCATCTCGGGACTCGGTCGTGCAACCAGCATTGAAGCAGTCTCATATGAAGCAATCCGAGCGGCGTTACCGCGGCTGCAGATGCCATATGCCCCAGGAGCCTCTGAAAGAATTTCAGTGGGACCGCTGTCCTGCCTTTGAACGTATTCCAGCAGTTCAACACTGACCGGACGCTCTCTGGAGTGCGGCGCGCAGTCCGGCCGACCGAATCCAACTCAATACCGAGATAAGAGATCCTCTGCGCGGGGCAGAGTTTGCTCTTCTCTCGGTTGACCCGAAGTCCCAACTGGCTGAGGTGACTGAGCACCATGTCCCTGTGTTCGCACAACTGATCCCGAGACTTTGTCAGTATGAGCCGTCGAGATAGTTGAGTTTCCAAACGCCGCGTTCTCTGAGCGGAACAATGGCTCACTCGACGACTTTTGTGAAGACACGAGGCGACAGGGACAGCCCGAAGGGCAAGACTTTGTACTGATATGCCCTCCCCTCGAACGCAAAGCGTAGGAACGGTCTGTGTCGAGGAAGGATAGAGACATGAAAGTATGCGTCCTTCAGGTCGATCGCTGCGAACCAATCCCGGGGACGGATGCATTGGAAAATGCGTTTCTGCGTTAACATTTTGAACGAGAGCTTGTGCAGGGCCTGATTCAGAATGCGTAGGTCCAAGATTGGCCTTAACCCACCCCCTTTCTTGGTTACAATGAAGTAGGGGCTGTAGAACCCCAACCTCATATCGGCAAGAGGAATCGGCTCGATCGCGCCCTTCGCCAGCAGGACATCGATCTCGGACCGCAAGACATGGGCATCGCTGCTCCGCACGGAGGTGAAGAGGATGCCCTTGTACTTGGGAGGCCGGCGTGCGAATTGAATCGCATAGCCGAGTCTGATGGTACGGATGAGCCAGCGTGATGGCCTGGGGAGACCTAGCCAGGCCCCCAGAGACCAAGCAAGCGGGACCAACGGCACCACAGATGTACCCGGGGTGAGGCAGCGAAGTGGAGTATTCAGACCCGACTCGGGAGGCCCGGAGGCGACCCGGAGTGTTGTCTGAGTACTCCAGGTGGGGCAGAGTGTGGGTGAGAAGGCCCGGGGGCGTCCTCGGTGCCCACACTGCTGCCCCCTGGCGAGGGGTGAGAGGGGAGGAAAGGAGTGGCAAGGCCCGGGGGCGTCGCACTCTGCCAACCTGTCTCTCTCGGGGCTCAGGGAGGGAGGAAACTGCTCTTTTATTGAGAATGTGGGTACCGCTGGACCCCGGAGGGCCAGCGGCAGGATGTTCATTACGGTACCAGTTTTGTAGACATTCTCCCCCCGGTCCTCCTCCGGTGGGAGGAGGGGTGCGGACACCACCTCCCCTGGAGCAGCTCCTCTTCTCCCTGGGCTTGCCCTTGTGCTTGCCTGCCGACTTCGCAGGCCCCGTCACGGGTTGGGCGGCACCCTTACGACCGGCGCCCTGCTTCCCCGATCGTGGAGGCTGCTGCTTGGGTTTAGCAGGGGCGGAGGCGGCCGCAGGGGGACGCCCTCGGCGACGAGCAGGCGGAGATGCTGTGGCCGGCAACTGGGTGGAGGCAGCAGCGGGTCGCCGGGGCAGGATGTTCTTGATGGCCTCCGTCTGCTTCTGGGCCACCGAGAACTGAGTCCATTAGCTCGTCCCCCGATGCAGCTATCAATAACACATCCTCAGTCGGAGCCCCGAAAGTAACGGCTGGCCCCCCATGGGAAGGTCCAGCGCGCTCTTCCGGAAGCTCTACCGGAAGCTCTACCGGAAGCTCTACCGGAAGCTCTACCGGCGCAGCAGAGGGGGGAGGGGCCCGAGGAGCCTGGTGACCCGGCGGGGGTGCCCTCACTGTAACCCTCAGGTCTCCACCAAAGGCATCAGCCAAAGTAGCAGCCCTCTTCTTTGCAGCGGGAGGACCACTAGATCGGTGGATGCGCAATGGGGTCCACCCCTTTTGAGGTATTGGAGCCTAGACCTTGAGACTGCGAAGGTCATGTTCGCGCAGTGCGCCTCAGCGTGCTGAATGCCCAAACACGTGAGATAGCGATCGTGCTCGTCAACTGGGGATAGATACCGACGGCATCCAGAAACACACAGTTTGAATGACATCTTGAAAAAGACGCAGGGTCAAACCGTGTTGCTCTTTTAGAAGAGAAAACCGCTCCGATCAGTGCCGAGGCACACAGGGGAAATGGACACAAACTCAAAGGAAAAACGCCCAGCAAGCTGTGATAACAGCTGTTTGTTTTTCTCTGCACGCGACCACCGCTGCAAGGCACTGTCACACCGACACTTGACACTGGAAAGCAGGTAGGACCTCTCTGACTCGTTTAACAAAAACACTCTTCGTAGGAACATACAAAGCGTAATGCTCTGCTCCGAAGTTGAAAGCAATATGCGGTACTTCCACTTCCGTATTTATACCCGCATCGCGGGGCGGTGCGTGGAATGAGTGAAACGCATGCCACTGTTCAATGGCTCGTTTCTATACACTCGAAGTAGATTGGTCTCTGAAAACAGATCCCAACGACGAATGTGACCGACTGAAAGGGAACCCCCATTCTGTGACTGAACGAAAGGGAACTCATATTTACGATAATTCCGATAGCACGTGAAGGCAGCATTTAGAACCACTGTAATAGAGGACATTTTTCCATGCATGCAAAATGGGTTGTACAAGACAACATTTTCAATGCAAAAAAAAAGGAAGAACAACAATGAAGAACTGGTACACTAGTGTGATTGGAAAATGTACTGCATATACAATGCGGGACATTGAATATACATTTAAACTAGTAACCCTTATTATTCTGAAAAGTATAATGGTATTTAAATGATAGTTTTATTAGGAATATAAGAAAAAATTAATTTAACATGTTTCTCCTAAAATAAAATTGAAGACATCTGACAAAGCTGATAAATAAGACATATAAGACTCACCACTTAGTATCCTGAGCTTAAAGAAATCTCTGTAAGAGACATAGCCTTGTGGGCAGCACATCAACATCGAGACAAAACTGACAAAAGGGAACAGGAGCAGGATCAGCTAAAGGTACTTTCCTGCTCCTGTTCCCTTCTCGCCTTTCCCATTGTTTGCTGTCTCTCCTCCTACTGTCCTGTCCATCAAATGTGGAAAAACCCCAATGTCATAAAAAAATTTAATAAATAAAAAAAAGAGCAACCTCTGCAAGACAATAAAGTGATCTCCCATGTTTTTCACAGCCCATTCTCATTTTGGACTCCTTTCTCTCAGAACTTTCTAATGTTTCAGTTGTGTCCACTTTTATTTCTCCTAAGAAATTTTAGGAGAAGTATCTGAGACATTGTTGATACTAAAATGAGAGATATTTGAGAATTTCAAGTCTCCTGAGCTTAAAAAGAGCAACATCTGAGCAATAAAACATTCCTAAAACAGAGTCTTGAAAGAGATTGCGGCAAGAGATGTTCTATGTTTCTTCTACAACATTCTCAGTTTTGACTCTTTTTCTCTAAATTATTTATCATGTTTCATTTGTTCTCCTAAGAAATGTAGGAGAAACATCTGAAATGTTATTGATACAACAATGAGAGATATATGTAAATTACAACTAAAGCCAAGGGCGTAGGTTTGGTCTCAGCTTTGGTGGGGACATCCCACCAGGTTTGCCCAGATTATATAGTCTATTATTTATGAGTATGGAAATGCACCATAGTTTAGGAATGAATACGTCTATGAATTTATAGCCTCATAAATTATATGTATCCATCCGCAGAAGATCATGAACACATTAAATTTCAAATATTGCCGCCCGTTACGTCATTTTTCATAGTGAAATTGCATTGGCTCTCGTATGTCTTGTGAACAAGACATGTCTTGAAAAGGCCGGGTACTCTGCACTGCCGTTCGGCCCGTAGGCACAAACAACAGTGAGAGACCTATCCCTGAGCCGAAGCCGCAGGGAAACGACCCTCTCGTTCACCGGGGTAAACTCCAACACATGGTGGCAGAGCTGGGGGGCTATAAGCAAACCCACACCAGCCCGCCGCCTCTCACCATGGGCAACTCCAGAGTGGTGAAGAGTCCATCCTCTCTCGAGGAGTGTGGTTCCAGAGCCCAAGCCGTGCGTAGAGGTGATTCCGACTATCTCTAGTCTCAGAACCTCTCAACCTCACGCACAATCTCAGGCTCCTTCCCCGCCAGTGAGGTGACATTCCATGTCCCAAGAGCCAGTTTCCGTGTCCAGGGATCGGGTTGTCTAGGCTCCTGCCTTCGACTGCTGCCCGATCTTCTCCGCACCGGCCCCTTACGGTCCCTCCTGTGAGTGGTGGGCCCACGGGAAGGTGTCCCCACGTCGCTCCTTCGGGCTGAGCCCGGCCGGACCCCGTGGGGGAAGGCCCGGCCACCAGACGCTCGCATACGAGCCCCAACCCCAGGCCTGGCTCCAGGGTGGGGCCCCGGCTGCGCCGTACCGGGCGACGTCACGGTCCTCGTTTTCCTTGTCGTCATAAGGGGTTTTTGAACCCGGTAGACCCAAGCGTACTGTAAGGGTCTGCTGGGAACGTTTGGCCGAGCCCCCTGTCAGAGAGATCTTCAACTCCCACCTCCAGCAGAACTTCGACCGGATCCCGAGGGAGGCTGGAGATATTGAGCCGAATGGACCATGTTCTCCACCTCCATTGTCAAAGCTGCCGCTCGGAGCTGTGGCCGTAAGGTCTCCGGTGCATGTCGAGGCGGCAATCCCCGAACTCGGTGGTGGACACCGGAAGTAAGGGATGCCGTCAAGCTGAAGAAGGAGTCCTATCGGGCCTGGTTGGCTTGTGGGACTCCTGAGGCAGCTGACATGTACCGGCAGGCTAAGCGGACTGCAGCCCGGGTGGTTGTGGAGGCAAAAACTCGGGCCTGGGAGGAGTTCGGTGAGGCCATGGAAAAGGACTATCGGCTGGCCTCGAAGAGATTCTGGCAAACCGTCCGGCGCCTCAGGAGGGGGAAGCAGTGCCCTACCAACGCTGTTTACAGTGGCGATGGGCGGCTGTTGACCTCAACTGGGGATATCGTCGGACGGTGGAAGGAATACTTTGAGGATCTCCTCAATCCCGCCATCACGCCTTCCATTGAGGAAGCAGAGGCTGGGGGCTCAGAGGAGGACTCGTCCATCACCCGGGCTGAAGTCACCGAGGTGGTCAAGAAACTCCTCGGTGGCAAGGCACCGGGGGTGGATGAGATCCGCCCTGAGTACCTCAAGTCTCTGGATGTTGTGGGGCTGTCTTGGCTGACACGCCTCTGCAACATTGCGTGGCGGTCGGGGACAGTGCCTCTGGGATGGCAGACCGGGGTGGTGGTCCCTCTTTTTAAGAAGGGGGACCGGAGGGTGTGTTCCAACTACAGGGGGATCACACTTCTCAGCCTCCCCGGGAAAGTCTATGCCAGGGTACTGGAGAGGAGAATACGGCCGATAGTAGAACCTCGGATTCAGGAGGAACAGTCTGGTTTTCGTCCGGGCCGTGGTACACTGGACCAGCTCTATACCCTCTACAGGGTGCTGGAGGGTTCATGGGAGTTTGCCCAACCAGTCCACATGTGTTTTGTGGATTTGGAGAAGGCATTCGACTGTGTCCCTCGCGGCATCCTGTGGAGGGTGCTCGGGGAGTATGGGGTCCGGGGTCCTTTGCTAAGGGCTGTCCGGTCCCTGTACGACCAAAGCAGGAGTTTGGTCCGCATTGCCGGCAGTAAGTCAGACTTGTTCCCGGTGCATGTTGGACTCCGGCAGGGCTGCCCTTTGTCGCCGGTTCTGTTCATAATTTTTATGGACAGAATTTCTAGGCGCAGCCAGGGGCCGGAGGGTGTCAGGTTTGGGGACCACGCGGTTTCGTCTCTGCTCTTTGTGGATGACGTTGTCGTGTTGGCCCCTTCTAACCAGGACCTTCAGCATGCACTGGGACGGTTTGCAGCCGAGTGTGAAGCGGCTGGGATGAGGATCAGCACCTCCAAATCCGAGGCCATGGTCCTCAGTCGGAAAAGGGTGGTTTGCCCTCTTCAGGTTGGTGGAGAGTTCCTGCCTCAAGTGGAGGAGTTCAAGTATCTAGGGGTCTTGTTCACGAGTGAGGGGAGGATGGAACGGGAGATTGACAAACGGATCGGTGCAGCTTCTGCAGTAATGCGGTCGATGTACGGGTCTGTTGTGGTGAAGAAAGAGCTAAGCTGTAAGGCGAAGCTCTCGATTTACCGGTCAATCTACGTTCCTACTCTCACCTATGGTCATGAGCTTTGGGTCATGACCGAAAGGACAAGATCCCGGATACAGGCGGCCAAAATGAGTTTTCTCCGCAGGGTGGCTGGGCGCTCCCTTAGAGATAGGGTGAGGAGCTCAGTCACTCGGGAGGAACTCGGAGTAGAGCCGCTGCTCCTCCACATCGAGAGGGGTCAGTTGAGGTGGCTCGGGCATCTGTTCCGGATGCCTCCTGAGCGCCTTCCCGGGAAGGTGTTTCGGGCATGTCCAACCGGGAGGAGGCCCCGGGGAAGACCTAGGACACGCTGGAGGGACTATGTCTTCCGGCTGGCCTGGGAACGCCTCGGTGTCCCCCCGGAAGAGCTGGAGGAAGTGTCTAGGGAGAGGGAAGTCTGGGCATCTCTGCTTAGACTGCTGCCCCCGCGACCCGGCCCTGGATAAAGCGGAAGAAGATGGATGGATGGATGGATGTCTTGTGACCAATTGCGTCATTACGTCAGCTTTGATTGTAAAATGTCATTGGCTCTCGTGTGTCTTGTGACCGATTACGTCGTGCTAAAGAGTCGTGTGTATTATTTGAATGAGATATGAATGAGAGTGGCAGGATCATCATCTCAGCGATTAAAACATTAAGATCAACTCTGTTCTTTACATAAAGACATCGTGGGACTTCAGAAGACTTGGAATGCACCATGAGTTTATACTTTTATACTGTTTTTGGTCAGTTTTTGCAATAAATTGATGTGACTGTACTTGTATTTGCCTGTTATGTGTTTTATATTGTTTAGGAGTGGGTAGGTTTAGGGTAAGAGTTGGGTTAGCTGCTCCAAAATATAAAAGTAACCTTTACAAATGAATAAAATATGAATAAAATCATCTCTGCTTTTAAAAATGCAAAGAATAAAATGCGTCTTGATCTGACACATTGGGTAAACAACTGAAATCAATGGAGTACCCTGCACATCAATATAGAGACGCCTTGGGGTGCCTTTAGCGTCTTCATTGTGACGCGGAAGGCACTTGACCATGCTTCAGATTTTGACGCCTTGGGAGTGAGAATGGTTTGGAATACAGTGTAATTGCACTTTTGCCATTAATGTGTTTATAAGCAACTGAAAAAAAACACAAATGTCAGAGCATGTCAAAACTTCTAAAGGGCCCCCAAAAGAGCTCAGACTCCAGAGGGTTAATGGCGATTTCCTTAATTATTTCAGACTGTTGGCAATACAGAATATCACAATACAGAAGTGAATCTACTTCATCTCATTATATTGTATCCTGACTGATACACCATCCTGTATACTGTCCCTAAAGAGCTAGTATAACTATAATCTCAAAAATGCACTTAAAAATAAAAAACCTGAGACTGTGTAATGCTGAACAACCAAATGTTTTATTAACAAATGATTATGTAGAGTAGTATTTACACTAACAAAAAAAATACTGTTTTGACTTCCATTATAACGACATTTTTTGATTGCAAAGCCATGGCACCATATAATCATGCATTCTGATTTTTGGTGGTTTTCCCTGTTAGGAAGAGGTCAAATTTGTAATTTTTACTGTTGATCACCAGGTGGCACCATTAACCCTTTAGATAGGCCTGTGCTTAAAAAAAACGCTTAGTTTCTGGCTTTTATATGGAGTATTAGATTAGATTAGATTAGATTCAACTTTATTGTCATTACACAAGTACAAGTACAAGGCAACGAAATGCAGTTTAGGTCTAACCAGAAGTGCAATAGCAGCAAGTGCAGGATATACAATGGATGCGTAAGTGCAGGACATGGATATGTACTGAATATATATAAATATGTATAAATAGAGAGTTGTCTTACTATAAACAGAACTGAATTTACAGGTGAATATGTACAGTGAATAAATATACAGATGGCTATAACAGCATATAAATGAGGGAGAACAAATTAAAATCTGATGCTGCACAAAAACTAACAATGCATCAAAGCCAATGTTGTTACTAATCTTCCACATGTCCAAGACTGTGTTAAAAGGTAAAAGAATATCCAGTCCACAATCACTTTATATTGAAAATAAGACATTTTGTATGTGTTTTTCCCCCAAATCAGTGACATAATTTATGAACTTGGCAATCAAAGAGTAAAAAACCAGGATTTTTAAAAAACATTTAGTAATTTTGATCAGGATTGAGTAGGCCCGGCTCCACTGGGGGGCAGGATGGGCCTGGCCCACTCAATCAGAAGCTTGGCCCACCCTGGCCCCACGTCAAATAACCAATTTCAATATTTCAGCTCCAGATTTAGAGAGAGATCATGGTTTTCGGTGGCTTGTCATCAAAAATCTGCTTGTCATTTAGAAACTAGAAAGCCTGTTTTAAGTCTCTTTTTTTTTTTTTACCGTTTCGACGAAAGACGTGTAAGAACTCGCGCACTGTTTTCTCTACGCATACACCCAAGTGTACACGGAGAACCGCGTCTAGACGTTTCCCTTTTGCGCCTCATGTTCACGCACCATTTCTTGAGAATGATTGTTTCTGTGACTTTTTCCACTAAACTATGCAATCTTAGTTCTTGAACCGTTGCGTCTCCGTCTCTGAAACTGCTCTTTTAATGCTATCAAATAAATAATATAAAATTGCATAAATAATTCTTGAAATTACCAAAGTATTTAAAGGGTGAAGGTTATATTACATTTTAACATAAGATGAAACATTTTTCTGACATAAGAGGACACAGATATGACATTTAAAAATGTCATTTTTAAGACTCTTTGACTACACTGTAAAAAAAAGTAAAAAAAAAAAAAGTAAAAAAAAAAAAAAAACAGAAGGCAGAAGGCAGAAGGGGTGCCAGAAAATGTCTGTTTAAAAACAGAAAAAAAGGCTAGGCATGTTACATATTAATTGTTCTAGGAACCTCAAAGTATATTTTAATTGTTGTATATTTTTTGCTACTCTATAATGATGTTCTTGTTGAGGTCATTTGTAGCATTTGGGCCCAAACATAAACTCAGGCCCATGGCCCAGTACCCTGATTCTATTTATTTGTGCTACTGCTTGTAATTTGTTCATTTGTTCTAATTTTAGTACTGACTGTTTAATTGTCTTAATATTTATTAAAATACTAATACTTTTTTTGTGGTGGGGGCCAGTGCATATTTTTGCAGGGCAAGTAAAAATCTGGACCAGAATTAACCTGTAGAAAAGCCCCTTTGCATTGAGCCCTGCAAATATAGCGAGTTCCTTTTAGGCATGTGCCGGTATCAAATTTTCATGTTGCGATTAATTGCTGAAGCTTTTATCACGGTATACGGTATTATCACGATATTGAAATAAGTTGCAAAAAAAGTGTTGTCATACTATAACAGGTTAAATCACTTTCTTATAACAAAAGAACCAAACATTTAAAAACAATAAAGCAATACACAAAAATGTATAAAGTAAACAAATATTTAAAACAGATTAAAGTGCAAAAGAATTATGAAGAACAATAGGTATGCTGAAATGTACATTTAACTAAGATTAATACATGCTTTAGAAGTATTTTTCATTGTCAGTTTGTTAATGAAGGAACTAATGTTAAATACTGGACCCTTGTAAAGTGTGTGATTGAACAACAGTCAGAACATATTCAAACAATATCTAGGGCATGTAATTTAGTCCAGATTAAAATATAAAATGCAAGTTTGAAAATGAATAGCCTTAAGTCTTTAAGTATTATGTATTAGGTTATGTGATTACTGGGGAAACGGCTGCATTTCTGCTGTTCCGTCAGCGCCCTCTGCTGTCGAAGAATGAATGTGCACTTCAGCGTCTCCTCATTCCGCCATGTGCTCAGCTCATGCACGGTCTATTTACATCAGTGTGCGTTCCTCTTTGAGTGTTTTTCATTTTAAACGGTTGATGGGTAAAGTATTCTTAAAATTAATTCTAAAAATCTGAATAATTCGTAATAAATAATTATTCACGGTATTTTGAAGTGCCCACGATAACAATATTGTGCATGTTCATTATTGCGGTATATCGTATTACCGTTTACCGGCACATGTCTAGTTCCTTTCAAGACCTGCCTCTTTTGTTATGAAATTACGTTTTGTTACGGGGAAAAAATAATGTTTAAAGTCTGGGCCCACCAGGAATTTCAATTGGCCCACCCTGCATCTCGAAGCTGGAGCCGGGCCTGGGACTGAGGTTGATTAACAGATTTATGCAAAAATAATATAATATATACAATACAATATATGTATATATATATTGAAAGAAATATTTATCTGATACATTTTTACAGAACATAACGAAAGGCTATTGAATTTTAACAATACACAATGTAGGCTAATTAATAGTAAGTGACTTGGTAACGTAGCATTCTATCATGATAGCGCGACTTCTATGCTGCACACCCCTAATCAATACTCTTGACCTTGGATGAAAGATTACAAAAGCTAGGTTTAGCTGTAACAATATCCTGGGTAACATATACTATCACCAGTTAATAGCCTACTATTTTCCACAGTAGAATCTGCACTACCGCTGCTAGTTTGTGTGGCTGACGTTAGTTATTTTGCCTACTTTAGTTACACTCTGCTTTATGAAAAAGCTTTGTATGTCCCCTTTCTTCTTCTTTGGTGGCATAGCTGATCTACAAAGCACAAAAAGGGTCAAACATGTTCATGCTGAAGGGCAAAGGGAATATTAAAATGTTTTACTCTGGCCTTTTATGGGGTATGCAGACAGCCCTGGTAACTTACCGTTGTCGTCCACACACCAGCTCGCTTTGTCAGTGTAAGCTTTGACACTCTCCTGTTCGTGTAGCGTGTCAGATACACGCACCCCCACCCCCCTCGGTTTTCAGCCAATCAAATGACGCCGTTTCTTGTACTGTCGCCCTGGCCGTCGGAATCGATCCATATATCAGCACAAATGAGTTCGCTAAAATATTGGTGGGGAGAATTTTGTCATCTTAAAATATTGGTTGGGACTAGTACCTAGCGTCCCCCCCTAAACCTATGCCCATGACTAAAGCCCTATTCGTGCGGTAATTGTTTCTCACGTGGAAGTCCGTAAATATAAATTTGCATGCCACCTCAGTGATAAAACTTGTGCATTCAGATGGTGATTTATTCACGGTGGAGGAGCGAGTTTTGTGATCTGCGCACCTGGGATGCGCTGCCTACGTGGTCAATAACATGATTGTATGCTGTAAATAAAATGTCATATGCTTGGTATAATAAGAATAAATGCATATTTAATTTAGATCTTTAAAATGCATCCAAATTACAGCGAAGCGCAACCGTACAGTGCTTTGCAGTGGTCAAAAAGGATATAAATAGTGAATTTTGAAGTGACATATTCTTGAAAACTCAGAGATGTGGATTCGGACGGCAATATAAATTTCCACACGACCTTGGTGTTTGTCAAAAAACAGTAGGTAATTCGGCCAGGGATTTTTACGCGGGTGGTGGGAGAAAAACACTGACATTCTGGATTCAGACAGCAATAAAATCACTGACTAGCCCCTGTCAATGTTGAAAATACCACACAAGAAACAATTACCATCCGAAAAGGGCTTAAGTCTCCTGAGCTTAGGAGAATAAACCACTGAGCAATACATTTTTCCTCTAGGGTACTGAGATATTGAACTGGCAGCAGCAACACGTAACGTTTCTAAAGAAGGCCCATCTGGGATCTCGTATTTCACATGCGTGACATAAGATGAAAGGCTCCACCCGCAGCCAGTGGCTAAATGAGAAATGTGTCCAAGCAAATGCCTTTGAGTGACTCAAGAACATGTGAGCAAAAAACGAACATTACACAAACACATACACGCATACATAATGCTCTCTCACGTGTATGTGATGCTGTTACACAAGCAGAAGATTTGTGTGCAGGACCTTGAGGGGCCGAAACCTTAAAAGCACAGCATAATACACAGCTTTGATATACAGTATTAAGTGATACCACAGCCAGCTGGCTTCTTGTTGGCTTCCTCTATTAGGCTATGGAGACATTGGCTCTTTGATACCAATCTTTCATTTGAAAGCCACGTTTCTAGCATCTGTAAAACTGCATTCTTCCATCATAAAAATATATCTAAATTACGGCACATGTTTTACATGCAAAATGCTGAACAGTTACTAGATTACTGTAATGATCTACTAGGTGGTTGCCCACTAGAACCAGAACTTTTCCTTTTTAGCACATAAACTCTGGAACAGTCTTCCTAGCATTGTTTGGGAAGCAGACACACTCTGTCAGTTTAATGCAGCCTAACAATCATTTAACTGATTTGAATAATATAAAAAAAAAATGTTTTATGTGTATGCCATAATAAATGTGTGCCATATAGATGTGTTTTTAGTCTAGATTTAAATTGACAGAGTGTGTCTGCTTCCTGAACAATGCTAGGAAGACTGTTCCTGAGTTTAGGTGCTAAATAGGAAAAGGATCAACCACCTGCAGTTGATTTTGATAATCTAGGTATTATCAACTGGCCAGAATTTTTAGACCGCAATAGACGGGATGGAGTATGATGTGTTAAGAGCTCGCTCAAGTACTGGGGAGCTAAACCATTTAGTGCTTTGAAAGTAATAAGCAAGATTTTAAAATGTATGCAATGGTTAATAGGGAGCCAGTGCAGTGTTGACAGAACCGGGCTAATATGATCATACTTCCTGGTTCTAGTAAGAACTCGAGCTGCTGCGTTTTGGACCAGCTGCAGTTTATTTATTAAGCGAACAGGGCAACCACCCAGTAGAGCATTACAATAATCTAGCCTTGAGGTCATGAACGTATGAACTAACTGTTCAGAATTTTGCATTGAAAGCATGTGCCGTAATTTAGATATATTTTTAATATGGTAGAATGCAGTTTCACAGATGCTAGAAACGTGTCTTTCAAATGAGAGATTGGTATCAAAGAGCACACCCAGGTTCCTAACTGACGACGAGGACTTGACTTTAGCGTAGATGCCATTCTTTTTATGATGTAATGAGTACATCAGGTGTTATGGGAAGTGTTCACGGTTCCGACAGACCTAGTTAATGCAGCCTAAAACAATCATTTAACTGATTTGAATAATATAAATTGATAAATTGTTCTATGTGCATGCCATGGTAAAGAGATGTGTTTTTAGTCTAGATTTAACTAGGTCAGCCGGAACCATTATTTTCCTGTGACACTGTGACGCTGCTTTGAAACAATCAGCATTGTAAAAAGCGTAATATAAATAGTTGACTTGACTTGACTTAATGTTAGTCTCTAGACTCTCCCCTGTGAAGGCCTCATCGGCATCCTCAACAAACCCATCTCCGGCGTGATGACTCAGATCTTCAATCAGATGGAACTGGACAAATATTCTGAATATTCCGATCTAATTTAACTTCTGACTTGTAATGTTGCCTGAATCATAATCATACACTGTTTGTTCATTGGCCAGAGGAGAACTGGCACCCCGACTGAGCCTGGTTTCGCCGAAAGTTTTTGTCTCCATTCTGTCACTTGATGGATTTTTGTTTCCTTGCCACCGTCGCCTCTGTCGCCTTTGGCTTTTGGCTTGCTTAGTTGGGGACACTAAATATTCAACTATATTACTGATCTGCCCGCATTGACACTATATGATAATTGAACTGAGCTGGATGACATCACTGTTTTCTCCAGAGCGGCTGTACAGCCGAATCAAATTCTGTTGTATTATTTTGCTGTTAACACTGTAAAGCTACTTTGAAACAATCTGCATTGTAAAAAGCGCTATATAAATAATGATGACTTGACTTGACATCAACTGGAGGAGAATAATATAATCCCTTTCATAAAATCATTATTTACTCATCCTCATGTTGTTCCAAATAAAACGTTTTCATGAGACATAAAAGGTGAAATTTTGAAGAATCTTCACACAGCTCTTCCATATCTTCCAATTCCATATAATGCATTACTAAACATGTATATGAAGCTTAAAAGAAAACCGTAAATTTATCTAAAACTAGTTAATTCAAGTCTTTTGAAGCCATTCGATAGGTACTGTATGTGTGTGTGCATTTTGTTTATTTACTAAAAATATTTTACATTATAAATTACATTTAGTCTGCATTGCCCTGTGTCCTACGGTGGCCCAGTAGTGCACAACACAACGTAATATAAAAAGCAAACATAAGTTCAGAACACAACGAAAATAAGCCACTACACAACGAAAAAGCCACAACACAAATAAATCAAGCCACAACACACGGGAAACAAGCTACAACACAACGGAAACAAGCCACAACACAACGAAAAAGCCACAACACAACGAAATCAAACCACAACACAACGGAAATGCTCCCAACCACTCGGGGGCACTCAGAGCGCGGTAAAGTTGCCACTGTTCTATAGAATCGTCAATCTTACAAAGATATCAATACCACCATTAGTTTTAACAGTATGTAGGCTAACCATAGTTTTTCGACATTAAATATTAATTCAAAATCACCTACATGCATTATAGCTGCATATTTATGCTCGAGAATGCTTTGACCCGATACCACGGCGCATGACGCCTAAGGGAACGTCTGCCAATTCCACCAAGTGGTTGAAACGTATTTTGTATTAATTAAAAGTACTTTAAACATTTAAAAACAGACATGTTAAAATTCCACAGCTTGGTTGTATTGGTAAAACTGACTTAGTAATGCACAACACGTAACATCGGAATTTGAACATTAAAAAAAAGAAGTAAATTTAATTTATACAAATTATATTTCAACTTGGTGGAATTGGCAGACGTTCCCTTAGCGCCGTGGCAGCAGGTCAAAGCGTTCTCGGGCATTTTGAATTGATATTTCATGTTGATATACAACTGCACACTTAAAACCGATCATAGTGTTTAAATATTTGTAAGACTGGCAAATCTATAGAACAATGCAAGGAAAACTAACTTTACCGCACTCTGAGAGCCCCCTAGTGGTTGGGAGCATTTCCGTTGTGTTGTGGTTTGATTTCGTTGTGTTGTGGCTTTATTTCTTTGTGTTGTGGTTTGATTCCGTTATGTTGTGGCTTTATTTCTTTGTGTTGTGGCTTTTTCGTTGTGTTGTGGCTTGATTTCGTTGTGTTGTGGATTTATTTTGTTGTGTTGTGCACTACTGGGCCACCGTAGTGTCCAGATGAAATAATGGTAGATGGAAAAATGGGAAAAATAAATGTTAAAGTCAATTAGTTGCATTTTACAAAAAATCTCACCAAAGACAAGCTTCTGCAAAGGTGTAGATTATTAGTGAATAACAACTGAGTCTGTTTCTCACATAAAGCTATCATATGGCTTCAGAAGACTTGGACTATGGACTACCTTAACAGTGCTTTATTGGACTAAAAAACAGCATGAGGCATGGAAGGCATGAGGGTATTATTATATGATGGTAAATAATGACATTATGTCAAATTTGGGTTGAATTATTGTTTTAAGTGTCAACAGAAAACCTGATCTGATTGTGTATGTGTGTTAGTATTAGTAATGTCTACTTTACTTTCTATGGCCGGCCCACATGATTCCCTCTTGAAATATGATCACGTGTATACTGTTTACATATTCGTTACTGCTGTTTTGTAACTCTTGCATAAAGTTGAATCTTGCCACATGGGGGCAGCTTTCACAACCTGATTGTGTTATGCAACTTATTTCATAAAAAGGGCTTCCATCAAATTAAAGTATAATAGTATAACTATGTCTGTCAACTCAATCAATGTCAAGTCCATTGGAACTTGACAAATTTCTTAGTGGTTTTACTTGTGAACTGTTTGATATGGAGAGTTTATCCAGGAGATAAACCTGGAGGTAAACTATGTATGCCTCGTAAAGCCTTTACAAAGGAGATTTAAAGGCTCAGTTATCTTCTAAACAGAAAAAGGAAATAAACTTTTGAAAAAAAATTTGTTCAAGATGCAAAGATTTTTACAACTGTTTACTTGATATAAAATTAAATGTCATAGAAAAAAAAAGTCCTGTACAGAAAACAACTGTGCAGTAAAATTAAACTTCCTCCTCTACAATCTGATATAAAAATAAATGTACACTACCAGTCAAAAGTTTGGAATCATTAAGATTTTTTAATGGTTTTGAAAGAAGTCTCTTCTGTTCACCAAGGCTGCATTTATTAGATCAAAAAGTGATTCATACTGGGATTCATTTCAAAGCTGAATTTTCAGCATCATTACTCCAGTCTTTAGAGTCACATGATCCTTCAGAAATCATTCTAATATACCAATTTGCTGCTCAAGAAACATTTATTATTATTATCAATGTTGAAAACAGTGTACAATTTATTTTCAGGAATATTTAATGAATAGAAAGTTCAAAAGAACAACATTTATCTGAACTATAAAGCTTTTGCAACATTATACATGTGTCACTTAATCAATTTAATGCATCCTTGCTGAATAAATGTATTAGTTTATTTAAGTTATTTCCCAAAATAAATCTCGACCCCAAACTTTTGAACAGTAGTTGCTTTCAACTGCTTTCAACATTGATAATAATCATAAATGTTTCTTGAGCAGCAAATCATCACATTAGAATGATTTCTGAAGGATCATGTGACACTGAAGACTGGAGTAGTGATGCTCAAAATTCAGCTTTGCATCACAGGAATAAATTACATTTTAAAATATATTCAAATAGAAAACCGTTATTTTACATTTTAATAATATTTTTTATTTGTTTGTGTATTTTTAATAACATAAATGCACCCTTGGTGAGCAGAAGAGACTTCTTAAAAACATAAAAAAATCTTAATGATTCCAAACTTTTGACTGGTAGTAAAGTTTAAACATTGCTGAATAAAAATTTACCAATGCCAACACTGGATTACAGGAGTGCCAAAATACAAGATATATATATTTTTTATATAACAATAATAATATAATAAAACATTTCACAGTGTCAACACTGCCTCAGTGATAACTTTAAAACATTAGAGAACAGCAGTGAAGAAGATAACTGAGCCTTTAAATGTCCTTTGTAAAAGCTTTACATGGCATATATTTTCCTCACTTTAGATGAGCTCACAAAAAATGTAAACTGTACAAAAACAAAATCGTACAAAGAAGGTAAATGACTGGCAGCTACGGCTGCCAAACAAAAACCGTAAAATTAAAGTAAAATATCTTAATTCAAATAAAGTGCAAAAACAATAATTTTACAGAAATTTACATTAAAAGTTTTAGTGAAAAACACTGTTATTTTACAGATTTTTTTGCTTGTTTAAATTAAGATGTTTTACTTTAATTTTACGGTTTTTGTTTGGCAGCCGTAGCTGCCAGTCATTTACCATTTTTTTATCCAGTGTTAGACTGTTATTTTACTGATTTTTCCTTGTTTAAATTCAGATATTTTACTTTAATTTTAAGTTTTTTGTTTGGCAGCCGTAGCTGCTGGTCATTTACCATTTTTCATACAGTGTTAATGTTACAAACAGAGGTGAAACGGATAACAGAGGCAGGTGAAAGCAGACTTTATTTGCAGAACCAGGATGTGAGCAGATGAGGTGAGAGTCAGATATGGAAGTTCAGGTGAATGCTGGATATGATGGTGATACGATACGTTTTCTTGATTGCAGAACAGCGGGACAATGGATCGAAGGAGACGAGGACCAGGAGACAGGACAAGACGAGGAGACACTCAGGAGACGAAGGAGATCAGGTAAGTATACAGGTGAGTCCGAGGAAGCAAGCATGAGTAGTAGCATGTGCAAACGATACCGGACAGTGACTGAGTGTGAGCGTGGGGCTTCAGTGCAAGTGGTGATTGCTGTGATGATGACGTGCAGGTGTGTGTGCTCAGTACTCTGGAGATTGAGGGCCTCAACTGCAGTGGCATATCAATTGCCTAGAGTTGTTAGAAGTCCGTCTTGCACTCAGCCGCTTCAAGGAGCCGCTCAGAGGCAAGCACGTTCTGGTCCGTACGGACAACACTGCGGCCGTTGCGTACATCAACAAACATGGTGGTCTACACTCCCGTCGCAAGTCACAACTCGCCCGCCATCTCCTCTTATGGAGTCAGAAGCATCTGAGGTCGCTTCGGGCCATTCACATTCCAGGCCTGCTCAACCGCGCGGCCGACGAGCTGTCACGGTTACCAGTGCTCGCAGGAGAGTGGAAACTCCATCCCCAGGCGGTCCAGCGGATCTGGAGTCACTTCGGGGCCGCACAGGTACACCTGTTTGCCGCCCCGGACATGACCCATTGCCAGTTGTTCTATTCCCTGACCGAGGGGACCCTCGGCTCGGATGCCCTGGCACACAGCTGGCCCCAGGACCTGCACAAATATGCGTTTCCCCCAGTGAGCCTTCTCGCACAGACACTGTGCAAAGTCAGGGAGGACGAGGAGCAAGTCCTGTTGGTCGCTCCGTACTGGCCAAACAGGACTTGGTTCCCGTAACTAGTGCTCCTCGCGACAGCACATCCTTGGCCCATTCCTCTGAGGAAGGACCTCCTGACTCAGAGACGGGGAACCCTTTGGCACCTGCGTCCGGACTTCTGGAAACTCCATGTCTGGTCCCTGGACGGGACGCTGAGGTTCTAGGTGGCCTGCCACAAAATGTGGTAGACACCATCACTTCCGCTAGAGCTCCCTCTACGAGGCACCTCTATGCGTTGAAGTGGAACCTGTTCGACGATTGGTGTTCTTCTCGCCGAGAAGACCCCCGGAGATGCGCGATCGGATCAGTGCTTTCCTTCCTACAACATGGGTTGGAGCGAAGGCTGTCTCCCTCCACCCTCAAAGTTTATGTTGCCGCTATCACTGCAAACCATGACATGGTAGATGGTAAAAAAGGAAAATCCAAGGCACTCTTCTTCAAAATTTTAAAAAGCCTTTATTTTACTGGCTATTTCATAATAGAACATTTAAAAGACATGGGTTTAAATCCGCCTCGCCCCCTCCCTCTATACCCTCTTGGGACTTAACTCTGGTGCTAACCGCACTACAGAGAGCGCCCTTTGAGCCTTTTCAGTCGGCAGAGTTGAAAATCCTGTCTCTAAAGACAGTACTCCTAACTGCATTGGCCTCTATCAAGAGGGTAGGGGACTTGCAGGCATTTTCGGTCGACGAATCGTGCCTGGAATTCGGGCCTGGTAACTCTCATGTAATCCTGAGACCCCGGCCTGGATATATGCCGAAGGTTCCCACCACTCCCTTCCGGGACCAAGTGGTGAGCCTGCAAGCGCTGCCTTCGGAGGAGGCAGACCCAGCCCTGGCTTTTCTCTGCCCCGTCCGCGCCCTGCGGACATACGTGGACAGAACGCAAAGCTTCAGAACCTCAGAGCAGCTCTTCGTCTGTTACGGAGGACAGCAGAAGGGAAAGGCTGTCTCCAAGCAGAGGTTAAGAGCCCACTCCACTAGGGGTGTAGCTTCTTCCTGGGCGCTGGCTCGTGGCGCCTCGCTGACAGATATTTGTTGAGCTGCGGGCTGGGCGACACCTAACACGTTCGCTCTCCCTGTGTGTGACTCTCCCTGCATGAGTTTTCCCGCCCGGAACAGACGGGGTCTGAGGGGCTCTTTGCTGGGCGGTGGAAGTGGTAGTAACTGTGGCGCTTTCTAAAGGGATCCCAATCCGACGTACGTCGAACGTGACCGACTGAAAAGGAACGTCTCGGTTACGTATGGTAACCCTTGTTCCCTGAAGGAGGGAACGGAGACGTACTTCCTGTCGCCACAGTTGCTGTACCATCACTGCATGGCCGAGTCACTAGTTTGGCTCCTCAGTGAAAAACAACTGTGCGCTGCTTTCGCTTCCAGTTTATACCCGCGGCGCGGGGCGGAGTGCGAGATGCAAATCTCGAACGCCAGTGTCCCATTGGCCTGTTCTCCATATCTCGAAGCTGATAGGGACTCTCTGAAGTGATCCCAATTCGTCGGTCCCAATTCGTCGGTGACGTCCGACTTTTAATGTAAATTTACGTAAAGTTTGTGCACTTTATATGAATTAAGATATTTTACTTTAGTTTAACGTTTTTTGTTTGGCAGCCATAGCTGCCAGTCATTTACCATTTTTTTATGATTTTATTTTTACAGTGAAACTAATAAGATTTATTTTCAAATTACAAAGAATAATGTTAGATTGTTAGTATGGACATAAACCTTTAATATAATGAGCTAAATATTTTATTACAGATTAGTTCTGTAATTTTACATACATTATGTAATTTAAGAAAACAGAAAAATACTGTAAAAATAATACAGTAATTTCCCTGTATAAAAAATGAGAATGACTGTGATTTGTCATTAATAATAAAATAATGGTCAAGTTGTTCATTTACAGATATTTTTTGTAATTTTACATGAATTTGTATGTAATTTATGAAAACAGAAAAATACTGTATAAATAATACAGTGATTTTCCTGTATAAAAATGAGAATTACTGTAATTTGTCATTAATGATATAATCCTTAAAATAACAGTCAAGTTGTTTATGTACAGATATTGTTTGTAATTTTACATAGTTCAAAATTACAGGAAAATACTGTAAACAATTTAGAGTTATTTTCCGTAAAATTTGGATTTTTTTTTACAGTGATATAACACTCTAAAAAAAGGTTATATTTGGCACTAAAAGTGGTTCTTCGTCGTAATCATAGAGGAACCACTTTTGGTGCTATATAGCACCATATCTTAACATGTTCTGTATATGGTAGCGGTGCTATATAGCACCTTAGCAAAACAACCACTGAAGAACCGCTGAAGAACCACTGAAGCACCAAAATTGGTGCTATACAGCACTTAAAAAGGTTCCCCTATGATTACGAACGAAGAACCATTTTTAGTGCCATATAGAACCTTTTTTCGTGTAAATGTTTTATAACTTCCTGAATTAATCATGAATTACAGTAGGAATGAATACATGTTAATAAAGCATGTATTAACACACTGAGTAACTATTACTATATTTGTATCTAAATGATCTTATGAACCACTGACAACTCCTAAATAACTGGTTTGTAAATAATGTAATACTTAATTTAGAATTGATAAATTGATCATTAATAAAGTATAAAAATAGAAGTATTAAATACATTATAGATAGCTATGTGTAATGTAACAACTCAGACAGGATGTAGAAAACAACTGTAGTTTATTGTTGCAGCACAGATGGAATATATGTAAATAGTAGAGTGAAACAGTAACAGCAAATTACGATGGGGTGAAGAGATGGCAGCAGGATACTTTCTCAGATGAAGAGATTGTGGATGATGGAACTGGTTAAGGATCGGGAGCACACACCTCGAGGAGACACCGGAGAGTTGGAAGGTAAGACACACACGGAAGGCACACACTAGGAGAAGATTGGAGATACGTGGAGAACATGAACACAGAGAATACGTAGAATCGTCAATGAGTATACACTCGTCAATGAGTATATAACTATAGCAGTCCTAGCTCGTAATGAGACAAGACAATAATGATGCTCGAGGTGTGTGCTTAAATACTGTGACTTGATGAACGTAAAACTGGATCAGGTGTGTGATTATTACTCCGGGGATGGTGTTCTTTGTGATTGGTTGGTGACAGAGCCTGGCGTGTCTGTTACACTATGCTTATAAATCAAGATTTATAAACTGCTAATTAATTTTTATTAATGCTTTATAAATGATGAATTAAATATTTACTAATGCTTAACTAATGATTCATATAGGGGTAACGGTACACGTATTCGTATCAAACCGTTTTGGTACAGGGCTTTCGGTATGGTGCACACATGCCCGGTTACAGATCAAATAACTGAGGGTGCTTCTGAAATTACTGAGGGTGCTCTAGTAAAGTGTAGATGTAGGCTAAGCAATGGCTCCACCATACAGTGAGATATTTAGTTAGTAGGCTGGAGTGGTGTTGCTGCAATGCCAACGAAACAATGTTATTTTCATCCGGATTGCAGGTCTGGGGTACTTGCTTTGTTCAGCCTTCCCAGGGACGGGGGTGCGTTGCACTGCGTTTAACATACACCATGTTATATGCACGTGTGTATGAGACAGAGGGGAACAAGTCGCATTTGCAGCCGATATACTGTTTGCTGCCCATCATAAATCAAAGCACGAGACGGAGGAGAAGACTGGAAAATGTGACATAATGGACAATATTCGTCTGTATTTGTAATTCACTCCCGCTGCATATTTTACTGGCAGACAAACACTGCCAGTGTGTGGATCCACGACGGGCGAGCGTGGCTCCCGCAGCACATTTCACGGAGGAAAGCTTCCACAATCTTCGCGAGTTCAATGCAGGATTTGCACAACGGCTTGTCCTGAAAGATGGATTTAAAAACAGAAGCTGTTTACGGGCCACAGCCTGTAAGTATGATTTATTTTTTGTCGATGTGTTTTCCTGTAATAGGTTAATTGTACGTTGTAGCAAGGAAGTAAACAGATGACAACGCTGTTCTGCAAACCAGTCTGTTAAATGCTCATTCATACTTAACGTTATCCGACGAACACCTAACGTTACAAACACCTAACGTTAAAATCTCAACAGCGAACTTGGCATTAGTGTAAATTATTCTTTGATTAGAGATTTTATGTATTGTTTATCTACAGGCATGCTAAACATGGCTCTGTGTGTGATTTGGCTACTAGTAAAGCCAATGTTTAGTGTTCGTTTTGGGTTAATAGTTCTTGGGACAGATATTTGGCTATAATCGTTCTAAAAATACAAAAGTTACAGTGCCATTCATTAGCGATCACTATAGGTCCGTGCACTGCGGTTAGCGAATCACAACACGCTGGGCCAGCTAACCAATCTGAGCCCATTGTGTATTTTTGAGGGACTGGTTTCATACAATCCGGAAACCATCAGACCGTTTTTACAAGGAGGGACAGAGCAGTGTAGAAAAAAAGGTCAAATATATGAAAATTAATTAAATTTTTTAAAAACGAAGCATGAACACATGTTACAGTGCACCCCACAAACACAATCAAGCCTTCAAAAGAATGTGTTTTACCACCCCTTTAATGTATGTTTAAATAAATATGTCATGAAAATAACAGCCACTGTGTATAAATGATTATGTATTTCAACAACGAATTGGAGTAAAAACATAATTTTATAATTAGATTTAGAAGTTAATGTAAAAACTGCCTTATGTGAAGTTTACATGTTTTCATTCAATGTGTTATTTGAGTGTTGATTATTATATATATAAAAAAAGCTACTTAAGGTAATTTGGGCTCTGTTATATTAATGTGCAAGTAAGGGCTCCCTATATAGTTTACACTTTATAGCATTAGTAGAAAATTTTTATTATCTATTAAGAAACTTTTATTAAGGACAGACACAATTTGTTCAGTAAACCACTGTTTAATTAAAAAAATTATTTTATATTTAGTTTGCTCTCCCATGCTGTACCGAACCTGTGCCGAACCGTGACTTTAAAATCGAGGTACGTACCGAACCATCAGTTTTGTGTACCATTACACCCAGCATGCAGTTATTTTAAACAAATTTTTGAGTATTTAATAAGCACAGCAAACAATTATTTCCCCAAGTAATGTAGTATTAGACTAACTATTAGCTGTTTAAAGGTACCAAGCAATATATAAACTTGACAAAATCTGTTTTATGGAGTATTATTTTACATAACCATCTTTTATCTATTATGCCTACTAGTGATGAAGATTATTCTACTAAATTCCATCAATGCAGCAAGTGTGAAGTGTCATGTTTTGAGTTAGTTTTTTTTTTTAATCTGTTTGTCTGTTCTGTTCATGTTTGAGTTTCTTTATTAATCTTCTAGTCTGCTAATTAGTTCAGTTCTTCTCTCCCTGTTTGTTTCTATGGTTACAGATTAATTTGAGTTCTCAGTTCAGTGTTTCGTTAATTATCTCGTCAGCTTCTTTGTTTATCCTTCCACTTAAGCCCTCAATTTCTGTTAGTCCTTTGTCTTGCATTGTTTTGTGTTAAAGGTCCCATGGCATGGCATTTTTCTATTATTTTATAATGTTTCCTGAGGTGTACTTATATTATTAGTATGATTTTTACATCATAAAATGTCATAATTTAGAAATAAAAGGCATTTTTTCTATACTGATGTTTGCCCTTTGGCTGAATGCCCTGTTTCAAGAGGCGTGTCTGCTGTGAGACTTCAGTAAAAACGCCCACTGTTGTGATTGGCTGACATCTTTGCATTTGAATGAGTATCAGATCTTAGGCTTGTTTGAGATGCGCCTCACCTTGCCTGAAATTCAGCCGAGACTAGGCGGCTGCAGTGAGGGGAGGAGTGAAAAAAGTGCAGGCAAGACGGACAGTTCTCTCTTCTCGTAGTGGATCAGACACCTGCGAGATCAAAGGCGGATATCGCGGGATTCACACTTGTGCGCTTTGTTGCTGATAAACTGGATGTAATTTAAGTTCTGTTACTTTTATATGAAAATAAATATTATGAACAAGACACCCAAAGTTTTTGTCATTTATTTCCATTCGAAAGACGTGTTTATCAATCATTTTTACTTTAATTAGGCCTACATAAATGTTTTTATATATATTTTTTATAAATATGACAACAATAACATAACCCACAGAGAGATCGCCTTTGAGTGTGGGAATATTCACACATAAAAACATGATCACAGAGTTTTAAAATCAAACATTTAAAAAAAAGAACCATACATCACGGTTGTTTAAACCAATAAGCATTAAGCTGTGTCGTCAGCAAGTCGTTTCCCATGATGCTTTTGCTCCGTGCAGTCGGTGGAGAGCAAATGTGCTCGACTGCAGAATTCGACACATCCGCCTTTCGCTCGCGAGAGTTTTTTGACATACGTCAGCATGACATCAGAGCAAGGCGGACCGCCCTCGGACACTTTTCTAACCGGAATGCATCTCGCGCTGATCACCGGTGATCGGTTCTGCACAGATTTTGCTCATCTCAAACAAGCCTCTTGTAGCGGAGGGGGCGTGGTTTAACGAGGTCTACCAGGCACGAGCAGAGCCTGCTGCCAGAGAGACGGATGGACCGGAGTTCACTTCTCATCAGTTCTGTCAGTACGTCTCAGTTCAGTGAACTGTTTTAGTTACTAGCATATACTTCAGGTTATTAGTTTATTTCTAGTCGGAGGGGCTGTCACTCATGTCAGAAAGTTAGTAACTCTAGTAAATTATGGATCAGCGCTGACTGGAGACGTGAACCGTTTAGAACGATTCAGTCCGATTTGGTGAACTGGTTCGGTTCACTAAAAAGAACCGGTTCAAAAGAATGATTCGTTCATGAACTGGGCATCACTAATGTACCAGAGACGGAGCGATTGCTAACAAAGTTATTTATAGTAACTACTGATTTGTGAGAGCGCTGTCTGTCAGCGCAAGTTTATTTTGTTTGTATCTGAGAGTTCTGAATAAACACGAGTCCCAGTCACGCCGAGTCCTTCTTCCTCCTTATTCTACCAACTTTGTAACACATGCAATGTACCATTACAGCTGTCAAGATGAACGAGTTACGAGTAAGTGTTGATTATAGCATTATTTTTAGATATTTTCCTATCATACAAAAAGCGTCAGTGACGCGCATTGAGTACACAGCGCAAACAAAGATACAACAGCAGTAAATCGAATGTAATCCAGTTTATTGTGGGCTAGGCTGGCTAGCCCGGATACGCTCACGCTTACCCGGGTCATTCTTACTATTCGGTGCCATTTCAGCTTGGTAACTTTCTATTCAAAAATGTAAAAATTTCTATGATTTTATAATTTTATCTGAAGAATGGCTTGTTACACTACAGTAAAAATATATTGGTCCAGCTCAGGATATTATTGTTTAATAATTTTGACCAAATTCTTCACACATGCAAAGGCCAAATGTCCACCCTGTTACCGGACATTATCATCTCAATTAATACGTGTTTTAAATGCATAATTATTGTAATATTTACATATTCTAAGAGCTAAAATGTCCCTCACTCTACCCTGCAAATGTTTTAACAAAGTGTTCATAAACAAGCATTATCTTGAGAAAAATTTTTTTTGTAAGGCACAATGTTAATTTCAACATATTTCTTTTAGAATAAAAATACATTTAATTGGAATTTTGTCCCCAACTTAAATAATTTAATTTTACCATTTCATTTTCTACAAGTAACCACAAAGATATGCATGACATTTGTTGAACTTATTTTATTAACATAAAAAAAACAGAGGTAACAGGGTGGACATGACATAACAGAGTGGACATCACGGCACTGAACAACAGGACATCACACCACAAATCAACTAATTTACCCTGCCACTCCCTATTTTATTCCTTCCTCTCTGTTCTTTCTCCACCTCTCTTTCTCTTTATTGTGGTATATCTACCTTCTTTCTGGGTCTGCATCACGACGTTCCCTGTAGCGTCGCTGCTTTTCTGCAGAAGACAGCGGCGCCATTTCCTGACAAATACATGCATACTATTTAAGCCACTATTTCTTGAGATTATATAAATTATTAAATTATTATTAAAATAAATTCATTATAAATTGATTATAAAATACAAATAAATGCTATAAACACTTATTTATCTAGGTATTATGTCCACTCTGTTACAATATGTCCACCCTGTTACTGCAAAAAAGTAACAGGGTGGACAGTAACAGGAGGGACATTTTATGCTAAAGTTAGCCATTGCTACTTATGTGATGAACAACAAGCTAGTGCGCAGTGATCACTGAGGAAGATTTTTAACATGTTTATTAACCATATTTTCAAAATTACAATCAATTATCAGTTTCCACTATAAATAAGCATAACAGGGTGGACATGTTATGCTTTACCACATGAATGAATTGTTGTGATACATTGAAAAAAAGTGTAAATTAAGGAAAGAGACTTACTTTGATTCGTGTGGATAGTTTGCCGCCAAAAGGTATTCTACTTCCTGAGAATCATGTGATTAGAGGAACAGTCAAGGGGTGTGTTCAGATGGATTTTCCATCAGAGTAACAGGGGGGACATTCAGTTCAGGGACACAACATATTTTACAGACTTTAAGCATTAAAAATGTTTTAATAACAAAAAATATATATTGATGAGGAATATTATAAATAAGAATATACAACAATATTGAAAAATTTGGAATTTGTTTGATTTTTATTACTTATATTTGTGGCTGAAGTTAGGCAAACTTACTTGGGGACATGGCAGTTTAGAATACTTGCACTAAAATCAGAGTAATTATTTTTAATTAATTAATCCTGGGTACATATTATTGTGTTCTATGGTAAAGGGGGATTAACTCTGTAAAATGAGCCTTTAAATACAATTATTAGCCCATTTTTACTCAAAATATACCACATTATGTCATGGGGACTCAAATGGCACCGAATGCTAGGAATGACCCACCCCCCTTCTGCTTAATCTCGCGCCACATATGGCGCCTCCGCTGTGGGCCAGATGCAGTACTGGGGGTCAGTGATGTTGAAGGCCGACCGGCCAGTGCAGCCCGAGCTTCGGCGTGTGAGGTTTATCTCTAAAGAGATGTGAGTCTGCCGATGTTGAGCAGAAACTCATGACTGTATGCACATTGTAGAACAGATAGACGCGATGAGGACGTACAAAAACACTGACTCACAAGATAGAAAACACTGTTCTGTCGGGAGAGAGAGAAGCCGCAGCGTGTGCACGAATAATAAAGTTCTGTGTGAACTTGAATAATTAGCCACACATCAGAAATCACTGATCACAGATCAGAAGGAACTGAAAAAAGACTTCTGTTTTCATTTATACATCCAAACACTGAGAAACTGCCAGCATTCACTCGTTCACAAGCCATGATCTCTCGAGGACAAATATGGTGCTTGCATGGGCGTACCAAAATCTCTGGGCGGAGGAAAGGGAGGTAACCATTCCTGTTTTGACTTCATAACAGGAGACTTCAAGATTGGCTAGTCTGGCCTGTCATTTTCTCAAAGGCAGAGAAAGACAGCCAGAACTCGGTTTACAACGATCAAAATTTCTAGCCACTTGGGGACAATATTCAGGCTAGGGGAACTCATATTAATGTTGAAAAACCTCATAAAATGACAATTTCATGCCATGGGACCTTTAATGTGTTCATGGTTGAGTTTTATTTGAGGTTTTCCCCTGTTTATTGTTTTGAATGTGTGGATTAAAGACTATTTTATTAGCTACATCGTCTTGTGCTTTCATCTCAGCCACAAACCATGACATAAGGAACAATTGATAACTGACTATTGAATTAATTGGTTTACATTACATCTTTAGTTACTGGACATTAAAAAATGAAGCATTTGACACAAAGTTCTTATGTGCATACGTGTTGTTTTGCATATCTCTTGCCATATTCACATTTTCTGCTATTGAGTTTTGGATACAATTAGGCATGTAGGTCAATTGGGCAACAATATAATTACATGCAGGTAGGCTACTTTAAATGTAAGTACAATGAAACAACATATTGTACTTATTGTACCAGTGTTTTTATTTAGGTACTGGTTAGGTACTGGTTACTCTATGTGTAAAGACACATAAAATAATTATTAACTGAATTAAGTCTGAATTAATTGTTTCTATTATGTGTCACATTTATGTTTATGTTCAGTGTTGTCATGATGCCATTTATCTGTTTTAGAAGAGTGCAATCAATCACATGGAATTTGATGACTCATGTGATTGGTTAATAGATGGACAAATATTGTAACTGTCATAATTCCCGGTGTGTTTGTGGACTCTTGTTATTTCCTGCCTTGTGCCATGTATTGTAGTCCTTTGTAGTTTTTCATCATGATTAGTTTTCCCCAGGAGTTGCCTATCAGCCACTCCCCCTTGTTATCTTGTTATCCTTGTTTCCCTTTGTGTATTTATACTTCTGTGCTTCAGGTGTTGTTTGTCGGTCGATGTGCTCCTGTATGCATGTTCCTGTTGTTACCCTCCTGCCTGGTTCTGTATAGTGATGGGCAGACCGAGGCTGTGTGAAGCACTGAAACAGTTGAAGCAAATGTGCCATATTGTTTCGAAGCTTCGAATTAATCCGACACCCGTCTCTACGGCGACACCTAGTTGTCACTTGCATGTGTTGATCTGAAATAACCTTGACAATGATCCATGTAAAAAAAATAGTTTTTTACATCTGCCTGACAACTACATGATCTTGGTTTTGTAACCTGTAGCCTCATCCATCCATCCATCCATCCAACGTCCCAGTGCAGGTCCTGGTCTGAGGAGGCCAACACGACAACATCATCCGCAAAAAGCAGTGACGAAATCGCGTGGTCCCCAAACCAGCTGGAGTCCAACATGCACGGGGAACAAGTTTGACTTACTGCCGGCAATGCGGACCAAGCTCCTGCTCTGGTCGTACAGGGACCGAACAGCCTTAAGCAGGGGGCCCCAGACCCCATACTCCCAGAGCACCCTCCACAGGATGCCACAAGGAACACAGTTGAATGCCTTCTCCAAATTCACAAAACACATGTGGATTGGTGGGGCAAACTCCCATGAACCCTCCAGCACCCTGGAAAGGGTATAGAGCTGGTCCAGTGTTCCACAAACCGGACAAAAACCACACTGTTCCTGCTCGACGGTTCCACTATCGGCCGAATTCTCCTCTCCAGTACCCTGGCATAGACTTTCCCGGGAAGGCTGAGAAATGTGTTTACCCTTGAAGTTGGAACACACTCTCCGGTCCCCCTTCTTGAACAGAGGGACCACGGTCTGCCAGTCCAGAGGTACTGTCCCCCACCGCCACGCGATGCTGCAGAGGCGTGTCAGCCAAGACAGCCCCACTACATCCAGAGACTTGAGGTGCTCAGGGCGGATCTCATCCACCCCCGGTGCCTTGCCACCGAGGAGCTTTTTAACTACCTCGATGACTTCAGCTTGGGTGATGGACAAGTCCACCTCCGCGCTCGCAGCCCCTGCTTCCTCAATGGAAGACGTGTCATGGGATTGAGGAGATTCTCAAAGTATTTCTTCCACGTCTGATGATATCCCCAGTTGAGGTCAACAGCTGCCCATCTCCACTGTAAACAGTGTTGGTAGGGCACTGCATTCCCCTTCTGAGGCGTCGAACAACCAGAATCTCTTCAAGGCCAACCGATAGTCTTTCTCCATGGCCCCACCGAACTCTTCCCAGGCACGATTTTCCACAACTACCCAGGCTGCAGTTCGCTTGGCCTTCCGGTACCTGTCAACTGCCTCAGGAGTCCCACAAGCCAGCCAGGCCCGATAGGACTACTTCTTCAGCTTGACGGCATCCCTTACTTCCGGAGTCCACCACCGGGTTCGGGGATTGCCGCCTTGACAGGCACCGGAGACCATACGGCCACAGCTCCGAGCGGCCGCATCGACAATGGAGGTGGAGAACATGGTCCACATAATATCTCCAGACTCCCTCGGGACCCAGTCGAAGCTCCACCGGAGGTGGGAGTTGAAGATCTCTCTGACATGGGGCTCGGCCAAACGTTCCCAAAAGACCCTCACAGTATGGAAGCTTATGTGTAGCAGAATTCTATTTGCAATGTAATATGCAAAATGGCAATGAAATATGTAAAATGGCAATGCATTTCAGTATTTAAATTTACATTTTACATACCATGTGTGCAACATTTGTTGCAAAATGATAATTCAAATTGAATAATATAATTTACATTTGCTATTTCATACACTAGTTTTAACATATGATTTAAACATATATTTTAACGCTTTATAATTTGCAAAATTAAAATCCTAATGTATTACAGAAATGATTAAATGTGTTTAAAATGTTCAAGCAAAAATTGTGCAAAATTATCATTTAAATGTAATTTTTGTTAATTGCATTTACACTCACAGTTAAGATACTTGCGATTGCATTTTCCTTATATGTCCCGCAATGAATGTAGCAAAATTCAATGTGGAATTGAAAATGCAATCCGAGCCGATCAAGTCTCTGCCCCGCCCTGTCAATCGTCGCATCAAGGCGGGGCCAGGTGTTGGAAACATGGCGACAGCAGAGCTATTAAAGTGATGGGTTTACTGGCAGACGAAGTGGAGCAAGAACACAGAAATGATCGCGCGCGTCTGTCAGTGACTGTTCTGTTAGACCAGCACGTTATTAGAACCATAGATATTTATGGTTAGAAGAACGTCTCGCAGAGAATGCGCCTGGCTCGTGCACCTTAACACGAGCACGGTCGCGTGTCTGCTGAAGTGCTGAAGTGAGCGGTGGTTTACAACAGGTTAGGCTATTTTACTCTCAAACAATCTTAGACAAGCTCTCCATGTGTGGCCTGCTCTGATAGGAAGGGTCTAATCTTCCTAATGTTGTATAACGCAGATCTGCAGGACCGGGTTGTTGCAGTGATGTGGTCAGTGAATTTTAGCTGATCATCAATCACAACTCCAAGGTTCCTGGCTGTCCTGGACGGAGTTATGGTTGATGATCCTAGCTGAATGGAGAGATTGTGGTGAAGTGCTGGGTTGGCTGAGACCACAAGCAGTTCTGTCTTTGCAAGGTTGAGTTGTAGGTGGTGTTCCTTCATCCAGGCAGAAATGTCTGTTAGGCAGGCAGCGATACACACACCAACCGTGGGATCATATGGTTGAAATGAGAAGTAGAGTTGAGTGTCGTCGGCATAGCAGTGATAGGAAAAGCCATGTTTCTGAATGACAGATCCCAGTGATGACATGTAGATGGAGAAGAGGAGTGGTCCAAGCACTGAGCCCTGTGGAACTCCAGTAGCTAGATGATGTGACTTAGACACTTCACCTCTCGACACACTTACGATTTTCTTACCGTTTTTTCCAACAGAAAGCTAACGAGCTAGCCATCATGGGGGTGTCTTTGGTGTCTTTGTAGCCTTTACAGAAGGTTTTCTATCCAGCCTGGAACATGTGCATCTTTTTGGAGTTGTTCAGCAATAAATCAAAACGCTTACATCCAAGATTTATCCACTTGATGTCCATAATTTATAAATTTTCCGTCATTTTTGCCGCTAGCTCGATGCTAGCTGCCATTTTGGATGAGGGTTTGACCAATGACAGGCTGATCCATCATCCACGTTGGTGTGCGTCATTACGCATGAACCACAGCTCTGTTATTGTGGAGAGAGACGCACGGCAAGTATTGAGGAGAGAGAGAGAGAGAGAGACGCGCTGCAGTTTTGAGTAGTTTTGTGGAGAAAGTTTGAGGAAAAAGTTAGAGGAGAAAGTTTGAGGAGAAGTTTCTGATAGGAACTGTTTTGAGGCTTGGCACCAGTAAATATCCAAAATCCAAAGAGGCCAAAAACGCCTGGACTTTTTTTGGAAAAATGTAAATAGTTTTGGTTCTGTATAAGTTCTCATGTTTATTCCTGAGTTCCAGGACTCCAAAGACTTGAACAAACTGTTTTCCAGAGGAATATGCTTAGCTTTTATTTATTTGTGTGTGTTTTCAATAAATATTTGAGTGATTCAATTTCCGTTTTATGTTTTCATTTGTCTTTATGGTCCCATAACTTATTTTACATTCAGGTGACATCAATGCAACACAAATATACTGACAGTGCAACTTGTCTTGAAAAAAAAGAGGTGTGTCAATTGTCTGTGCACAACAGGGTTGATGTTTTACAAGCTTTTTTAGTAAATAAAACCAAGCGGAAAATTAATTGTAAAAATACCCTTAGGTCTTAAAGGGTTAAAACTAGTGTATGAAATAGCAAATGTAAATTATATTATTCAATTTGAATTATCATTTTGCTACAAATGCTGCACACATGGTATGTAAAATGTAAATTTAAATACTGAAATGCATTGCCATTTTACATATTGCATTGCCATTTTGCATATTACATTGCAAATTGAATTCTGCTACACATAAGCTTCCATATCACAGTACGTTTGGGTCTGCCGAGTCTGTCCAGCTTCCTCCCCCGCCATCGGATCCAACTCACCAGCAGGTGGTGCTCAGTTGACAGCTCCGCCCCTCTCTTCACCCGAGTGTTCAAGACATACGGCCGGTCAGATGAGACGACCAAAAAGTCGATAATCGTCCTGGTGCCACGTGCACTGATGGACACCCTTATGCTTGAACATGGTGTTCGTTTTGGACAAGCCGTGACTAGCACAGAAATCCAATAACAGAACACCGCTTGGGTTCAGATCAGGGACGGCCCGTTCCTCCCAGTCCCGCCCCTCCAGGTGTCACTGTCACCGCCCATGTGGGCATTGAAGTCCCCCAGTAGAATGATGGAGTCTCCAGTCTGAGCACTTTCCAGCAACCCCTCCAGGGACTCCAAGAGGGCCGGGTACTCCGCACTGCCGTTCGGTCCATAGGCACATACGACAGTGAGAGACCTATCCCCAACTCGAAGGCGCAGGGAAGCAACCCTCTCGTTCATCAGGGTGAACTCCAGCACATGGCGGCTGAGCTGGATGGCTATAAGCAAACCCACTCCAGCCCGCCGCCTCTCACCATGGGCCACTCCAGAGTGGTAGAGAGTCCAGCCTCTCTCAAGAAGTGTGGTTCCAGAGCCCAAGCTCTGTGTGTGGAGGTGAGCCTGACTATCTCTAGTCGTTACCTCTTGACCTCCCGCACAAGCTCAGACTCCTTCCCCACCAGTGAGGTGACATTCCACGTCCCTAAAGCCAGTTTCCGTGTCCAGAGATCGGGTCATCGGGGGCCTCGCCTTTGACTGTCACCCATTCCACTATGCACCGGCCCCTTACAATCCCTCCTGCAGGTGGTGAGCCCACGGGAGGAGGGCCCCACGTCGCTCATTCGGGCTGAGCCCGGCCGGGCGACGTCTCAGTCCTTGTTGTTATTTTCTCATAACGGGTTTGTGAACTGCTCTTAGTCGGTCCCGTCACCAAGGACCTGTTTGCCTTGGGAGACGCTACCAGGGGCATATAGCCCTGGACAATATAGCTCCTAGGGTCATTCGTGTACTCAAACCCCTCCACCACGATAAGGTGACAGTTCAAGGAGGGGGGGGGGATGTGTTTGAAGCACATCTAGAAACCTGGCTAAAACCTGACGACTACATTACTTTAAATGAGTCCACCCCCCAAGATTATTGTTATAAACATGAGCCGCGTCTGAAAGGTAAAGGGGGAGGGGTTGCTGTAATTTATAATAATATCTTCAGTATTACTCAGAAGTCTCAGTTTCAAATATAATTCCTTCGAAGTTTTGGTGCTTTATGTAACGTTATATAGTGTACATGATAAAACTCGTTTAACATTTGTGTTAGCAACTGTATACAGGCCACCAGGGCATAATACAGACTATATCAAAGAATTTGCTGATTTTCTATCAGAGTTAGTACAGGCCGTAGATAAAGTACTAATTGTTGGTGATTTTAATATCCATGTAGACAACATTTAAAGACATTCTAAACTCTATTGGAGTTAGGCAACACGTGTCAGGACCCACTCATCACCATAATCATACTTTAGACCTAATATTGTCACATGGAATAAATGTCTTTTCTAGTACTTTAGACACAGTTGCTCCCCTGCCCTTAAAGATGATTAAAGAAAATAGTCCAATGCCGTGGTACAAGGGCCGAGCACACTCGGGCCCTTTAAACAGCAGCCAGAAAAATGGAGCACAGCTGGAAGAAAACAAAACTAGAGGTCTTTCGTAATTTGTGGAAAGAGAGCATGATCGCATACAGAAAGGCCGTAAAAACTGCTAGATCTGCTTATTTCTCGACTCTCTTGGAAGAAAACAAACACAATCCTAGGTATCTATTCGAAACAGTAGCTAAATTAACCAAAAATTAAGCTTCAACTTCTGATGTTTGTAAACAGCACAGCAGTAATGACTTTATGAACTTCTTTACATGTAAGACGGATAATATTAGGAAGAAAATTTTAACCATGCAGCCGTCTACAACAGTATCACACCAGACAGAGCATTGTTGTGTCACTGAGGAAAAATTACACTCATTCACTGCTATAGGAGAAGAAGAATTGGCTAAACTCGTTAAATCATCAAAATCAACAACGTGTATGCTTGACCCTGTACCGACTTGGCTATTAAAAGAGATGCTACCAGAGGTCATAGATCCTCTTCTTAATATCATTAATTAATCTGTGTCATTAGGATATGTACCGAAAACTTTTAAGTTGGCTATTATTGAGTCACGTGACGCAGGCATAAGCGATGGCAGCTTGAATTAGGTGCTCCTACTGTTGTCTGAGTTAATATCCTTAATACATCCTAAAAAACGTTCAGATATAGACATCTATTGTCTATATTATACGTAGACTTCAAACTGTCAGAGGAAGGCAAAAGTTCGGCGTCTAGTGGCAACTTTGAGCAAAGAAAACTTCGCTCAGCTGCACAGACTCAGCTCAACATGTGCACGAAGGGATTAGCAGCTAGCTAGCTACTGCTACGGAGCCTGACCAGTCTGATATGTGTCTCAGATTAATGGGATGCTGAGCAAGATACTAGAAGAAATGGGAGATCTGAAAGAAATTCGTAGGCCTCTGAGCTCCGTGGACACAAAGCTTTCCTCTCTTGTTTCACGCATTACGGAATTGGAAGACCGCGTGAGCCAGCTAGAGGATGAGCAATCCAACATCAATGCAAGACTGACCGCAGCTAAAGAGGATATACAACTTCTGACAGACAGGTTGGCCGCAGCTGAAGATAGATCCCGTCGTAACAATCTCAGATCCGTTGGGATACCGGAGGGTGCTGAGAAGAGTAAAGTTACTGCGTTCCTGAATGAGCTCATATCAGCAACCCTTGGCATTGATCCAACCCTGATGGGAATCGAGATGTACCGCGCTCACAGGATCGGGACGAGGTCGGAGGTGGGGGACAAAACTCGTGGTCGAACGATTGTGGAGCCTTTGCTACGATACAAAGACTGTCAAGCTATCCTGGAAGCAGCACGGGAAAAGAAACGCTTGACATGGAATGGAAAACAAGTTATGATTTTCCCGGATTACTCGAGGGAGACGCAAAGGAAGCGAGAAGCGTTTTCACAATGCAAGAAAGCACTCCACGAGCATAAGATCAAATTTGGTATGCTTTATCCTGCACGTCTGAAGATTTTCGTCAGTGGACAGAGCCCACGGGTGTTTGACGATCCAGAAAAAGCAATGGAGTATATTGAGAGACGTTGAAAGGAACGTCTTTCGGCCACGGTTTCAACGGGCTATGCGATCGGACGCGTTCTGATTAGGTTATGGAACCCTTAAGACCATCTATACGAAAAGTATTGGTATGTTAGATGGGGAGCTTGTGATACTGACTTATAATTACCTGTCTCGGTTTGGGGTTGGGTCAAAGTACTTTAAATCACCAGCTCTTTGCGTTATAAACTCTCTGGAAAGGGTCATTTGAGGTTATAATTTCTATAAATGGGGCCTGTGTTGCCGATAAATACCATTAAGGTATAGAAATTCCTATGTTCTCTTCAATTTAATATCTGGAGCCTAATTTGCGAGTTACTCAGGGCAGTGGGCTTTTGAGCAGCCCTTGTCCCATAAGTCATGGACCTAAGAGGCATTTTGTTTTTTTTTATTTTATGTCAGACTGGTTCGCAGTCAGCTGTTTATTGATAGCAATAAGGTTTTTTTTTTTGTTTGTTTGTTTTTTTTTTTTTTTTTTTGCCAAAATATACAATTTACATCACACCATGGATCTTATGTTTTAATAGAATGGCCATTTATTACATAGTAAAATATATAGAATGTAATTATGAGTAGTAGTGAGAGAACATTATGCTATTCAACCTGGAATGTGAATGGTTTGGGTTGCCCAATTAAAAGGAAAAAAAATACTGGGACACCTGGAAAATAAAAAACAGGATGTAGTATTCCTGCAGGAAACACATTGCTGTCCCCAGGAATCAGTTAAATTATGTAGGGATTGGGTATAGGACACTGTGGCGGAGGGGGCGTGGTTTCGCGAGGTCTGCAGCGGGAGAGAGAGGACGGAGCCGAGCGGTGAGTAAGTAGGTCAAGTGCAGATCACAAACACCTGTGTCTCATTGCAGTAAATGGCGTGGAGAGACCGCATAAAAGCCGCTGCGGGACAAGGGAAGTGGAGAGAGACACCGGGAAGCTGGGACTCGAGAGAGAGACTACATTGACATGCAGAGAGGACCTGCCCAAACCGACGATTGATCCAGAGAAAGAGTTTATATGAGCGTTTATGTTGTGCGACGTGCACACCCTTTTGAATATTGAGAAAAGAGAAATAAAAGAGTACTCACGAGTCCCAGTAAGCCGACCCCGTCTTCTTCCTTCCCACACCCACACGAACCTCACTACACTGGTGCCGAAACCTGGGAAGGGAGAAGATCGCCGCCGCCATGCAGACCCCGCCAAAGACGCCACTTGCGGACCTCGTCAACTCGCTTGCCGGTCTTCACCAGGAGCAACATCAAGACCTGCCGGCGGTGAGGGAGGACCAACGTAAACACTTTGAAGCCCTCCTTCTCGCCCAGCACGAAGACCGGCAGCTGTTCCGGAGCTGGTTTAACCAGGGGATTCCGGTCATCCCCCAACCCACCAGCGACTTTGCAGCCACCCTGCACCTCTCGAAGTTGGGCCCGGAGGACGATCCGGAGGCGTTCATCGACCTCTTCGAGAGGTCTGCCGAGTCCCGGGGATGGCCCAAAGCGGACTGGCCGATGCGGCTCCTGCCGCTACTGTCTGGGGAGGCGCAGGGAGCCGCCCACCAACTGCCAGTCCAGAATCTCCTGGCAAACGACGACCTCAAGCGCGCGATTCTAAAGCGGGTCGGCCGGAGCCCCGAACAGCATCGCCAGAGGTTCCGCACACTCTCCCTGGACGAGTCCGGCCGACCCTTCGCCTTTGCGCACCAGCTCCGGGACTCCTGCCGCAAGTGGCTGATGGCCGACGGAAGCGACGTCGAGGTTGTCATCGATCGTGTGGTACTGGAGCAGTTCGTCGCGCGGCTTCCCAGAAAGACCACGCAGTGGGTCCAGTGCCACCGCCCGACGTCGCTGACCCAGGCCATCCAGTTGGCGGACGATCAGATGGTGGCGTGCCACGGGGTCGGCGAACCCCTTCCTTCTGCCTCTCTCTCTCTCTCTCTCCCCTCTTCTCTCCCCGCCCCCTCTGTCTCCAGACCTGTCCCTTTTCCCAGGACCCGTGGTGGCGCAGCACCCAGGCCGGCCCCGCGATGGAGGATGGGCGGACCCACTGACCCACCTCCACCTTCCCGGCAGGCGCCGAGGGGATGCGCTACACCGCCGGATCCATACCCCTCTTCCTTCGTCCCCGCGCTCTCTCCACGCCATTCTGCCGACCTACTTCCGGCCACTAGGGCAGCGGGAAGGTCTGGGCCGGCTTGTTGGCGCTGCGGGGATCCGGGCCATTTCATTGATCGCTGTCTGGTCATGGAGGTCGGGACGCTGGTCCGGGTTCCCGACGCTCCACAAGCCGCCCCTGATCAAGCTGGACTGTACCTTATACCTGTGAGTATCAAGGGGGGTACTTATCAGGCTTTGGTGGATTCCGGTTGCAACCAGACCTCTATACATCAAAGCCTGATTCAGCCTAAGGCATTGGGTAACAGCCGTGTGGTTACGGTGAGGTGTGTGCACGGGGAAGTGGTGAACTATCCGTTAGTGCCCGTCACTATTCAATTTAGGGGACAAACGCATAGTGTCGAGGTTGCAGTTAACCCGCACCTCCGGCATCCGCTAATTCTGGGAACCAATTGGCCAGCTTTTAACAAGTTATTGGGGCATTTGTGCGCGGATGCTTCTTGGGGAAAGCGCTCGGAAGGGAAGATGGCGGTTGCTCAATTGGGGGAGGCGGAACCGGGACCTCTGGCGGCGGTTTCAGGGGAAACGAGCGAGCTGGAGACACCGGTGCTCACAGAGCGCGATGACTTTCCCCTGGAACAGTTCCAGGATGACACGCTTAAAAATGCGTTTAATCAGGTCCGTTCCATCGACGGCCACCTCCTCCACCCTGATCAACCACTCTCCTTTCCCTATTTTGCGGTTATAAAAGATAGGTTGTATCGGGTGACCCAAGACGCCCAGTCAAAGCAGGATACAACCCAGTTGTTAATTCCTAAAAGCCGCCGGGAAATGCTTTTCCAGGCGGCTCATTCTAACCCAATGGCCGGGCATTTAGGTCACACAGCTACGTTGAACCGTCTCATGGCCCGGTTCTTCTGGCCGGGCATTCACGATAATGTACGCAAGTGGTGTGCGTCGTGTCGTGAATGTCAGTTGGTAAATCCACCGGCCACCCCAAAAGCACCATTGTGCCCACTTCCTCTGATGCAGGTCCCCTTTGAGCGAATTGGTATGGACCTCATCGGGCCATTAGAACGGTCAGCACGGGGGCATCGCTTTGCATTAGTCCTGGTGGATTATGCAACGCGATACCCGGAAGCAGTTCCACTCCGCACTATTTCAGAAAAAAGTGTTGCGAGTGCACTGTTTTCATTAATCTCCCGGGTCGGAATCCCGAAAGAGATTCTCACCGATCAAGGCACGGCGTTCATGTCACGGACAATCCGCGAACTATACGAGTTATTGGGCATTAAATCCGTTCGCACCAGCGTCTATCACCCACAAACAGACGGGCTGGTGGAACGTTTTAATCGCACATTGAAAACAATGATTCGGAAGTTCGTTCACGAGGACGCCAAAAATTGGGATAAATGGCTAGAACCTCTCTTGTTTGCTGTGCACGAGGTCCCGCAAGCCTCCACGGGGTTTTCCCCCTTCGAGCTTCTCTATGGGCGCCAGCCTCGTGGGGTGCTGGATGTCCTTAGAGAGACTTGGGAGGACGGACCATCAGCGAGTAAAAACGAAATTCAATATGTCCTGGAACTGAGAACAAAACTCCACACTTTGGGACGGCCATCAATGGAGAATTTGTTACAGGCCCAGGACAGACAGAAACAGCTATACAACAGAGGGGCTAAGTTACGTCAATTTGCACAGGGAGATAAAGTGCTTGTGTTACTCCCTACCTCTAGCTCTAAATTGCTCGCAAAGTGGCAAGGGCCCTTTGTGGTCACACAGCGAATTGGGGACCTCAATTATGAGGTTGTGCGTTCAGATAGGGACGGAGCACGTCAAATATACCACCTCAACCTGTTAAAAAAATGGTCAGAGGTGGAGTCAGTGATGTTGGCGACGGTGGTGAGCGGAGAGGAGGATCTCGGGCCAGAGGCGGTTCAAAAGTCCCAATCTCTCGCTCTGGCCCAGGGGGGGGGATCACCTCTCGCCCTCCCAACTCACTGACGTAAAAACATTACAGGCCGAGTTTGCCGACGTGTTTTCGCCCCTGCCTGGCCACACCGACCTCATTCAACACCACGTTGAGACCGAGCCGGGCGTGGTGGTTCGCAGTCGGCCATACCGTTTACCTGAACACAAAAAAAAAGTAGTTCGGGCTGAATTAGATGCCATGTTAGAGATGGGAGTAATAGAAGAGTTCAGCAGCGACTGGGCCAGCCCGATCGGTCCGGCTCGGTCCGGTTCTGTGTGGACTACCGTAAGGTAAACGCGGTGTCGAAATTTGATGCGTACCCAATGCCAAGGGTTGACGAACTGCTTGATCGGCTAGGAACCGCTCGATTTTATTCGACACTGGACTTAACTAAGGGTTATTGGCAGATCCCCTTGTCTCCATTGACCAAAGAAAAAACCGCCTTCACCACGCCGTTTGGGTTACACCAATTTGTCACCCTTCCCTTCGGCTTGTTCGGGGCTCCCGCCACCTTCCAGCGTCTGATGGACAGAATTCTCTGGCCGCATGCTGCGTATGCCGCTGCCTATCTCGATGATATCATCATCTATAGCGCAGACTGGCAGCGGCATATGCAGCACCTGCGTGCTGTCCTGAAGTCGCTGAGAAGGGCGGGGCTCACGGCCGAAGAAGTGTGCGGTTGGGCGGGTGGAGGTAAGGTATCTGGGCTTCCACTTGGGTCATGGTCAGGTGCGTCCCCAAATTGATAAGACCGCGGCAGTGGCGACCTGTCCAAGACCTAAGACCAAAAAGGAGGTCAGACAGTTCCTGGGGCTAGCGGGATATTCGGACCTCGCTAGCCCGCTGACTGATCTGACTAAAAAAGAAGTACCAGATACGGTTCAGTTCAGGTGGGCCGTTCTCACCCTCCGCTACTACCTCCTGGGGCGGGAGTTCACCCACTGTTCGGACCACGCCCCCTTGCAGTGGCTCCACCGCATGAAGGATACCAACGCGCGCAGCCTTTTAAGTTCAAGGTGATCAACAGGCTGGGTGCACAGATGGCTGCAGCTGACTTCCTCTCCAGGAGGGGGGGGGGGGGGGAGGCTGCAGGCCGGATGGCTCCCCGTCCTGAGTCGGGCGGTGGGGGTATGTGACACAACGGTCTCACTACAGACACGTGTCCTTTAGTGCTGGATAATCTAAAAGTCGAGGAGTGGCCATATTAACTAACAAAGGTTTACAGTTCAAACTCAGGAGGGAGGTTAAAGATGAGGAAGGTAGAATAATTATAATACTAGCAGAGATACAGGGACATACTCTAATATTGGCTAATATATATGCACCCAATGTCGAACACCCAAAATTTTTCATAGACATAGAAAATAAGTTACATGCTATCGGTCAATATCCCATAATTTTGGGAGGAGACTTCAATATTGTCTTAGATCAAATCCTTGATAGAAGTAAAACAACGCTAAGTAGAACGCCTAACTCTGTTTTGCTGGTTAAAAAACTGTGCTCATCTATGGGTCTTACAGATGTGTGGAGGTTGAATCACCCAACGGACAGAGAATATACTTTTTACTCAGGAGCTCATAAAGTATATTCAAGAATAGACTTTTTTCTCATTTCTAGCTCCTTGCTGCCTGCCACATTATTTTGTATAATTGATAGAATTCTGTTAACGGATCATGCTATGGTTCGATTACAGATAACCCCATACCAGGAAATAGAAAGATCACAGATGTGGCGTTTTAATTCATCTTTATTAAATATTGCTTATAATTGGACACACAGAACATATCTCTTTGATTTATCAGTCAATCAGCATGCAGGAAAGTCATTGAATGTACCTGATGAAAATAAAACACCCCTATTATTATAACTTCACAGAAAAATGTGTCCACATATGGCTTTAATGCGTTTGAGTGTACAGACACAATGCTGGAATATCATAATTACCTGATTACCTAAGAAGAAATGATGAAATGGTCTTTTAAAATGGTTTGCAGAAAAGAATCAGAATTCGCTACTTGATTCATTGAGCATTTTGCACTCAAATGTAACGTTTTTTTTTTTACTCTATTTAAAGAAACAATAAATATTTTAGAGAGCTGCATTATATGTTCATGATATTATCACTCAAAAGCAAGTCAGTGGAAACACTGACATGAAATTCTTTATTCTTCTGTCTGTACAGTCTGTTTTGCATTCTGTCAAAGAGGTTATACCTGTTAAGAAACAGCTCTAAGCTGTGTTACAACTAGTCTAAACAATCCCTTGTTTAGTTTAGTAACAGAGGAGGCTTCAAACATCTCAGTCAAAATTTTAATTAGATTTAATTAGAAGTGTTTGCATTTGGCCTCAGGAGGGATTCCTGAACTATACCACCCTCCTTTACCTTTAAGCAACTACTAGAATGTAATAAATGGTTGAAAAGCTTAAAGCCTGATGTCATGTGAGAACTTTTTTTTTTTAACTTTCTTTATTAGAAGATGACAGATAGTAGAAGATAACTACATGTGCTTCAAAGAAGCCAAGAAACCAAAAGACTGACCTGTAGAACCTGTAATGTGGTCATTTGGTCAGGAACCCCCTAAAAACTCCTCTTGATTAGAAGAGGTTTTTCTTTTTGCTGAATCTGACATACTGCAAGGAAGGAACCATTGAAGAACCTTTCTTTTTAAATCAATTCAAAACGCTCTTGAGATTATGACTGACTACAAATCTGTCTTATACGGATTTGTCAGACACTTTTATCCAAACCAACATATGCATTCAAACAATATATATATTACAGTGGTGGGCCGTCAGGGCCAGCAAGGCCTTCTCTGCTGGCCTAATCACAATCAGAATCTCTGACTTAAATTTTAATACTGTATATTTTTTCCAAGAATGTGTGTTAAATTATTCCCAATAGTCTATTTTCTTAATTTCATAGCTTTTCTCCTGGTTGCACTGCTTCCAGTAGTGTTTATTTACGTATGTTAGAGCTTTTATCCAATCATATTTCAGGCATCTTGTGTTGCCAGAATCAGAGAAATCTCCCTTGAGGCCTTCACAATCAATATTGCGGGCTCGTCTAGGTTAAAATGAATGGCAATGAAACTGTGCGCTTTAACCAATCAGATAATCACTCCGATTTAAACAGCCAATCAGATTTTGAAATGGCGTTCCCAGGGCCATCTAGCAGGCGTAAAATAACGTTGGCATTTTCACGTCCTTTGATTGGATGTTCAGAGAGAATTCTATAACTAGTGGCCTAGTCGGAATAACTATCAAACCACACATGATAAACATCTGTAGTTTTAATAGCATTTTTTTCAAACCCCAATGGCTGACAGAGGAGAAGAAATTAATGTATTAATAAACATACTTACAAAGTCATTTTCAAAATTCCTGCATACAGTCTTCTCCAGCTTATCGCACAGTCACGAAACCCTATTCGATCTGTCCCGGCTAAAAATTAACAAACTGCCATCACTGATTTTGAAGTCCCGCAGATCTCCTTGATTTATTTAAGAACATGAGTCAGCTGCACACATTGGCATGTTTTGTGTACATATAATCATAGCCTATTTTGGTGAGTAAGCTATAAGGCATTTTATTTACATTTTTTTTATATCTTTTTTATATCCTACAGTCAACCCTGCCGTGCCCCGTTTTTTCCGTGATGAATGTGATACATTTTTTTTCATTATTAATATATTATTTTCAAAATTTTTATACTGTTAAAATCATGAGTTTTGTGTGTTTAAATCAATTTTAATGAAAAAATTTGTATTATCTTTGAACCTCATCTGAAAAAAATGTGTCATACTGTTGGTAAGATTTTTCAAGAACCATTTTTCTTGCATCGCGTTTTCTTTCCTGTAGAATTTGCACAAAAACCGCACAGTTTGGGAGAACTCAAAAGGTAGCCTACTACAAAAATGCACGGAAAAACCTGGAGCGGATCGATGCTTCTGTTAGATATGATGTATCTGGCGCAGCTGTGGCTGCAGTGAAAGGAGACTTGTTGAATTGTGACTATAGTGAATCGCTACTGAATGGCACTGTTACTTTTGTATTTTTAGAACGATTATAGCCAAATATCTGTCCCAAGAACTATTAACCCAAAACGAACACTAAACATTGGCTTTACTAGTAGCCAAATCACACACAGAGCCATGTTTAGCATGCCTGTAGATAAACAATACATAAAAGCTCTAATCAAAGAATAATTTACACTAATGCCAAGTTCGCTGTTGAGATTTTAACGTTAGGTGTTTGTAACGTTAGGTGTTCGTCGGATAACGTTAAGTTTGAATGAGCATTTAACAGACTGGTTTGCAGAACAGCGTTGTCATCTGTTTACTTCCTTGCTACAACGTACAATTAACCTATTACAGGAAAACACATTGACGAAAAATAAATCATACTTACAGGTTGTGGCCCGTAACTGTTTTTAAATCCATCTTTCAGGACAAGCCGTTGAGCAAATCCTGCATTGAACTCGCGAAGATTGTGGAAGCTTTCCTCCGTGAAATGTGCAGCGGGAGCCGCGCGCGCCCGTCGTGCATCCACACACTGGCAGTATTTGTCTCGCGCAGCTGACGTTGAGCAAATCCTGCATTGAACTTGCGAAGATTGTGGAAGCTTTCCTCCGTGAAATGTGCAGCGGGAGCCGCGTGCACCCGTTGTACACTGGTAGTGTCTGTCTCGTGCTTTGATTTATGATGGGCAGCATATATCTGCTGCAAATGCGACCTGTTCCCCTCTGTCTCATACACACATGCATATAACATAATGTATGTTAAACGCACTGCAACGCACCCACGTCCCTAGGAAGGCTGAACAAAGCAAGTACCCCAGACCTGCAATCCGGATGAAAATAACAGTGTTTCGTCTGCATTGCAGCAACACCACTCCAGCCTACTAACCACAACAACGCAGGGATACAAAATGGCCTCGGCCCCCCCTTATTTAATATTCTCGGAGGAAGGGTTTATGTAAATATTGGGGTTGGTGATGTCAGCAACCCTGGAGGAATGTCTGTAGTCGCCTACCGGCCGTTTGCTGTAGTACTTAGAAATTGATTTCTTTAAAAGCAAATATCTCCCTTTGCTTTAAACTTTGAATGTTGTAACTTTGCAGGTGTTGTTTATGCTCAAGCAGCAACATTACACGCTAGCTAAAGTTAGAATAGTGAAATCGTGGTTTACCACCCCTTTAACAGTCGGGAAATATTGCTGTAGCGTAGCCCATTGACTCATATTCAGCTCTTACCTCGCCTCGCATTCAAGTACCGCCCGCGCTGCTCGGCTGCTGTGCACAGTAAATTGCGCCTCCTTCAATTTGATTGGATATCGCAAACATTTTGACATTGACAAGCGCTTTTACACCACTGAGACACTGGGACTGAGCAGGCTATAGATTAGAGTTTTGCATGGAGTTTTGCCTCAAGTGGGCTGCACGGGCCATTCGTCTGGGCTGACGGAAGGATATAGGCTACGTAGTTTTACTATAATTTATTTTTCATATATATTTACGTAGCAAAGGGCCGGCCCACATTGTCCAGTGGCCCACCGGGAAAACGCCCAGTATGCCAGATGGCCAGACCGCCCCTGCCTTATAGTTACTCTCAGTTCAAAGTGTCTTCTGTGCCAAGAGAGCTTCCCAGTTACCACCACATCGGCCATGGGACTACGCAGTTGATCTCCTTCCAGGTGAACCAGTACCCAGAGGCAAGGTTTATCTTTTGACACTACCTAATACCATGGGGGAGTACATTCTGGAGGCCTTAAAACAAGGTTATATCAGACCATCGACCTCCCCTGGTGCTTCTAGCTAATTCTTTGTGGCCAAAAAGGATGGAGGCTTGCAGCCATGCATTGACTATAGAGCCCACAACAAGATCAACAATTCCGGTACCCCCTTCCTCTCGTCCCAGCGGCAAGATTTTCACTAAGTTGGACCTCCGCAGCATGTACAACCTCATCTGGATACATGAGGGGGGCGAATGGAAGCCACCAGTCTATGGCTCGGACTATATTCGTTTGGATTGTTACCTACCTCCTTGATCATCTCCTCATCCCTGTTTCCAGTCTCCAATTCCTTGTCATCCTCCAGTCTCCACGTGTGCATCCTACAAGAAAAAAGGATCATTTATGGATGGCAGGACCCAAGGTTTCCTAGCAGAACATTGCCAAAAGCATCACTCTGCCTCAGCCGGCTTGCCTTCTTCCTATGGGAAGTGGGCATCCTGATGCCATGTGTTCCCCAGGTAAATGACGCACACACACTCGGCCATCCACGTGATGTAAAAGAAAATGTGATTAATCAGACCAGGCCACCTTCTTCCATTGCTCCGTGGTCTAGTTCTGATGCTCACATGCCCACTGTTGGCACTGTTGGCACTTTTGGCGGTGGACAGGGGTCAGCATGGGCACCCTGACTGGTCTGCGGCTATGCAGCCCCATACGCAATAAACTGTGATGCACTGTGTATTCTGACACCTTTCTATCAGAACCAGCATTAACTTCTTAAGCAATTTGAGCTATAGCAGCTCACCTGTTTGATTGGAACACACCGGCCACCCTTCGCTCCCTACGTGCATCAGTGAACCTTGTCCACCCATGACCCTGTCGCTGGTTCACCACTGTTCCTTCCTTGGACCCCTTTTGATAGATACCGACAACTGCAGACCCGGGAACACCCCACAAGAGCTGCAGTTTTGGAGATACTCTGACCCAGTCATCTAGCCATCACAATTCGGCCCTTGTCAAACTCGCTCAAATCCTTACATTTGCCCATTTTCCTGCTTCTAACACATCAACTTTGATGACAAAATGTTTACTTGCTGCCTAATATATCCCACCCACTAACAGGCGCCTTGATGAAGAGATAATCAGTATTAATCACTTCACCTGTCAGTGGTCATAATGTTATATATATATAGTAAAACTTTCATCCCCAAAACTAACAAAATCCTCATAGAAAAGGCTCCAATAGACATGCAGAATCTGAACTTGAATATTCTGGAATCACAAAATGAATCATGCTTAATTTAATATATCAACACTTCCAGTTTCTGGTAATAATTATTTTTTTTAAAAACAAGCATTGTAGGAAATGAAGCAGAAAAACTCAGTTTGTTAATTCATAGCATCAGTTTAGCTTTCACATACCTCATTCTGAATTCCGTGCTTACCTGACCATGCAAATAGCTTCTATTTAACAACATTCTCATGGTTAGATTATAAAGATATATATATATATATATATATATATATATATATATATATATATATATATATATATATATATATATATATATATATATATATATAATTCCTTGTGGCATCAATTCAGTCTTGGTGTTCCTCTTGCTCTCTAATTTTATTTAATCTCTGAGTAAAAATCTGTGTTTAGAGGAAAGGCAATAAATTATAGTTAAAATAGCCTTTAAAAATTAGGCTCTGTAAGTCTTTGCATGCTGTATTCTCATTAGAACCAGCTCTGTAGGCCAACCTATGACAGAAGAGGTCTGTTTGAGTACTCTGAACACAGAAGTATAAGGAAACATTTCAACCCTGCTGAGAGTAGCTACATTGTGGTTCCTGTTGACCAGCATTCCAGTTCTCCTACGTCATGTGAATGTAATTTCACATGAATGTAAAAGGGGTTGTATAATGAAAACTGCAATGTGTTTGATATATTATACAAATTTTTACAAAAATTCAGAAAAGAATATTCAATGAAACGAACATTATGTGCAACATAAACAAACTATGTGTTCTGAACTTCTGTAACATTTTGAAATCAGAAAACATGAATACATGACTGCCAACATTTACACGTCTACAGTACGGTGTTCAGAAACTTGGCCTGTCCAGTCATGATGTAATAAAGGTGACATTGGTTAGATTCTATTATTCCTAACCACTAGATGCAATGGAAATAAATAAATAACGCATTAAGAGCTCACTCAAGTACTGGAGAGCTAAACCATTTAGTGATTTGTAAGTAATTAGTACGATTTAAAAAAATGTATACAATGTTTAATAGGGAGCCAATGCAGTGTTGACAGAACCGGGCTAATACGGCCATGCTCTCTGGTTCTAGTAAGAACTCTAGCTGCTGTGTTTTGGACCAGCTGGAGATTGTTTATTAAGAGTGCAGGGCAACCACTCAGTAGATCATTACAATAATCTAGCCTTGAGGTCATGAACGCACAAACTAACTGTTCCGCATTTGTCATTAAAGCATGTCATAACTTCTTTTAAAATTTAAAACACTTTTTAGATGAAAGAATGTGGTTTTACAAATGCTATTGAAATATGATTTTCAAATGAAAGATTGGTATCAAAGAGCACACCCAGGTTCCTAACTGATGATGATGACTTGACAGAGCAGTCAGCAATTGTTATTGTAATGGGTGCATGCAGGCAGGAAGACATAGACACAGAAGATGAAGATTCAAACAGGTAACTTTACTTATATTACTCCAAACAGGTAGTGATCTATACAAAAACTAACACATACCAAACTGTTAATGTGACCGGACAGAGAATGAATGTGAGAGTACAATTTAACCTTCTGAACCCTGAGCTGTTTTCTGGGTCCTGGAGGTGTTTTGACATGCCCTGACATTTGTGCTTACTTCTGTTACTTGTAGTATTTTCATGGCTAAAGTCTGATTACACTGTTTTAAGCACAAACTCTGCTACAATAATATGTGAGCAGCATGTATGTAAAAGTTTGTAGTTTGCTGCATGCAAAAACTTACATTTATACGTGGTTTGTGGATAAAAAAAAAGTCATAAAACCCATACTGAATATTTGTTCACAAGACTTTTCTGCTTCAAGATGATGTAAAAATCACTCTGCCCACTCATTCACATAAAACAATATATTGATTTAAAATGTGTAAGACATGTTTTGTGTCAGGAAGGCTTATGCAGGGAGGGCGTGAATCATCATACATTTTCTAGTGAGGGAACTAGAACAAAGATTGTGAAGAGATTAAAATAATGGCTTTTTGATTTGTTTGCATTTATTTACAACACAACATAATGCAAATATACTTAAAGGGGTACTTCAGCGCTTCTAGACTGAGAAAAATGTATTTTTGTCTTATGTGGATGAAAGACAATAACTACCAGAATGCACTTGCTTCAATGCCCTATGAGGTCACTCCCAAAGCCAAGGCTACTGGTTATCACTTGCCCACCATGACACCTACCCCACCGTCATTTTGATTTTCAATATTAATTCAATTATTTTGTTCAGTTAGAGAATAGACACTACAATTAAAAACGTCTCGGTTACGTATGGTAACCCTCGTTCCCTGAAGGAGGGAACGGAGACGTACGTCGGACGTACCGACGAATTGGGATCACTTCAGGGAGCCCCTATCAGCTTCGAGATATAGAGAACAGGCCAATGGGCCATTGGCGTGCGAGATTTGCATCTCGCGCTCCGCCCCGCGCCGCGGGTATAAACAGGAAGCGAGAGCGAATGCACGCTGTTTTTCACTGAGGAGCCGAACTTAGTGGCTCAATCTGCAGTGATGGTACAGCAACTGTGGCGACGGGACGTACGTCTCCGTTCCCTCCTTCAGGGAACGAGGGTTACTATACGTAACCGAGACGTTCCCATTCAGTCGGTCACGTTCGACGTACGTCGGACGTACCGACGAATTGGGATCCCCTATGGAAAACGCCACAGTTACTACCACTTCCAGCGCCCAGCGATGAGCCCCTCAGACCCCGATCTGATGCGGGCGGGAAAGTTCACGCAGGGAGAGTCCAAGCTGCTGTTCCGCAAGACCCATTCAGCTGACTGTATTGGATAACGCTGGGAAAGCGTGCCTGTGAAGGCAGCTGCGGAAGCCACATCATGCCCAGAGGGAGTTAACATGTGGAGAATACACGTGTGGGCTGGCCGTGGGCAGCACAACATACGGAAGTCCCAGGGGTTGCCCCGGCCAATTCGTGGAGGGGGACAACACGTACCCGGGACGGCAGAGGAGACTCTGCCGAGGGAAAGACACGGGCTCGCCGTACCTTGGAAGAATACACATATGGGACCGCCGTGGGGGTCACTACATATGGAACCCAGCCTAACACAAGTTCCACCAATGCATACGAGTGTTAGACCTGGCGTTGAACGCTCCGCCACGTCCGACTGCCGCGGGTTGCGGAGGACTCAACAGGGTTCGCCGATCCGGGGAACTCGACTGGAGCAGAATAAGCGCACGCATCTGTCTACCATAGGGGAGGGAATGGCGCAGCAAGCCGACACTAGAACGGGCACTTCGGTGTTACTGACTATGGGAAGTGAGCACACAGGAAGAAACCGGCTCTACACGGAGGCTATAGAATCTAGCGAACGTGTTAGGTGTCGCCCAGCCCGCAGCTCTACAAATATCTGTCAGCGAGGCGCCACGAGCCAGCGCCCAGGAAGAGGCAACACCCCTAGTGGAGTGGGCTCTTAACCCGAGCGGGCAGGGCACGTCTTGGGACTGATAAGCCAAGACGATGGCATCCACTATCCAGTGGGCCATCCTCTGCTTGGAGACAGCCTTTCCCTTCTGCTGTCCTCCGTAACAGACGAAGAGCTGCTCTGAGGTCCTGAAGCTTTGCGTTCTATCCACGTAAGTCCGGAGAGCACGGACGGGACAGAGAAAAGCTAGGGCTGGGTCTGCCTCCTCCGAAGGCAGCGCTTGCAGGCTCACCACTTGGTCCCGGAAGGGAGTAGTGGGAACCTTGGGCACATATCCAGGCCGGGGTCTCATGATCACATGAGAGTTACCGGGCCCGAATTCCAGGCACGATTCGTCAACCGAAAATGCCTGCAGGTCCCCTACCCTCTTGATGGAGGCCAACGCAGTCAGGAGTATTGTCTTTAACGACAGAATTTTCAACTCAGCTGACTGCAGAGGCTCAAAGTGTTCTCTCTGTAGTGCAGTTAGCACCAGAGTTAAGTCCCAAGAGGGTATGGAGGGAGGACGAGGCGGATTTAACCTCCTCGCCCCCCTAAGGAACCTGTCGACCAGATCGTGCTTACCTAGAGATTTTCCATCTACTAGCTCATGATTAGCGGCGATAGTGGCAACATAGACTTTGAGGATGGAGGGAGACAGCCTTCGCTCCAACCCATCTTGTAGAAAGGCAAGCACAGAACCGATCGAACATCTTCGGGGGTCTTCTCGGCGAGAAGAGCACCAATCGACGAACAGGTTCCACTTCAACGCATAGAGGCGCCTCGTAGAGGGGGCTCTAGCGGAAGTGATGGTGTCAACTACCGCTTGCGGTAGGTCACCTAGAACCTCTGCGTCCCGTCCAGGGACCAGACATGGAATTTCCAGAGGTCTGGACGCAGGTGCCATAGGGTGCCCCGTCTCTGAGTCAGGAGGTCCTTCGTCAGAGGAATGGGCCAGGGAGGTGCTGTCGCAAGGAGCACTAGTTCCGGGAACCAAGTCCGGTAGGGCGAATATAGAGCGACCAACAGTACTTGCTCCTTGTCCTCCCTGACTTTGCACAGTGTCTGCGCAAGAAGGCTCACTGGGGGAAACGCATACTTGCGTTCTTCCCGGGGCCAGCTGTGGGCCAGGGCATCCGACCCGAGGGTTCCCTCGGTCAAGGAATAAAAAGGCGTAGAAACAAAGGGTCCGACCATGGGCCGAAGGTTTGGCGGCACCTCGGAGTCACTTGGACACGGAGGGAACCGCTGTGCCAAGCCCATCTCGGGACTCGATCGTGTAGCCAGCGTTGAAGCGGTCTCATATGAAGCAATCCGAGCGGCGTTACTGCGGCTGCGGATGCCATATGCCCCAGGAGCCTCTGAAAATGTTTCAGTGGTACCGCTGTCCTGCCTTTGAACGAATTCAAGCAGTTCAACACTGACTGGACGCGCTCCTCGGTGAGACGCGCTGTCATGGCGACCGAGTCTATCTCCATACCGAGAAAAGAGATCCTCTGTGTGGGACAGAGTTTGCTCTTCTCCCAGTTGACCCGAAGTCCCAACTGGCTGAGGTGACTGAGCACCTTGTCCCTGTGTTCGCACAACTGCTCTCACGACTGGGCAAGGATCAGCCAGTCGTCGAGGTAGTTGAGAATGCGAACACCATGCTCTCTCATGGGGGCAATGGCCACCTCCGCAACCTTCGTAAAGACGCGGGCGACAGGGACAGGCCGAAGGGCAAGACGCGGTGCTGACATGCCCGTCCCTCGAACGCGAAGCGCAGAAAGGGCCGGTCGAGGGTAAACGAGAATGAAAGTACGCGTCCTTCAGGTCGATCGCTGCAAACCAATCTTGGGGACGGATGCACCTGAAGATGTGCTTCTGCGTTAGCATTCTGAACGGCAGCCTATGAAGGGACCGGTTCAAGAATCGCAGGTCCAAGACCGGCCATAACCCGCCGCCTTTCTTGGGTACAATGAAGTACGGGCTGTAGAACCCGGACCTCATATCGGCTGGAGGGACCGGCTCCATCGCGTCCTTCGCCAGTAGGACTGCGATCTCCGCCCGGAGCACGGGGGCGTTCTCCTTCGCTACTGGGAAGTGAACGCCCCCAAACTTAGGGGGACGCCTGGCGAACTGAATCGCATAGCCGAGTCTGATGGTACGGCCCCGAGACGGGCTGGGAAGCTCTAGCCAGGCTTCCAGACACCGAGCAAGGGGATTAACCACAGACGTACCCGCAGCGGGGCAGCGACGCGGAATGCAGGGATCCGACTCGGACGGCATGGAGCGGCCCGAAGTGGGATCTGAGTGTGCTGTGCAACACTTACCTGAGTCCGCGGAGGGGGCGTGCGAGTGTGGGGAGGCCGCTTGAGTGCGTTCCCACAGCCGGCGCCCCCTGCTGGCGAAGGGAGAAGCGTCTGAGGGTGGCGAGGCATGGGAGCGTCGACCACCGCCAAGCGCGCTCCCAAATGAAGGAGGGGCTGAGCGTGGCAAGGCTTTGTGGCGTTGCGCACGGTCTGCCTCACCTCCTTCCTCAGTGGGGAACAAGAGTGGCGAGGCATAGCGTCGCGCACTGTTGTCCACGCACCGCTGAGAAGAGGGGAATGAGAGTGGCGAGGCTTTGTAGCGTCACACACTGCCATTCTCGCCCTCTTGTGGGGAGGGGAATGAAAGCGGCGAGGCTCTGTAGCGTCACACGCTGCCATTCCTGAACTCCCGAGACACAGAGGTATTGGAACTGCTCTTTTTTTTTTTTTTGGGTACCACTGGCTGTTTTTAACATCAGTGGCGGAACAGAATTACTAATGGTTTTCCACCCGGCCCTCCTCCGGGGAAGAACAGTTCCAGACCAAATCCGGGTCAATTGTGTTTCTGGAGCAGGGTGGACATCGTCTAGCCAAGGGCCAGCGCTGTGCGCAGCTCAACCTCGGCTCAGAACTACCCTCGTGCACTAAGCAGGGCGGAGGTGGCCTGCCAGTGGCACTGCCACCCCACCGATGAGGGTAGTGAGAGAGAGGAAAACTTTATACAGATTATGGCCCTATTGGTGTTCCATATTTTGGCACCAATAGTTCCACAATGCCAAAGCCTTCCAATGCACATCCGAAAAAAGGCAAGGGGCAGGCAAGGCGATTTACGTGTTGCACTATGCCTCAGCCATCCGGGAAAGCATGATTGTCAAGTATGAATCTGATTCAGCACGAGCGCCCACTATTACGGTGGGAATCTCAGCATCATCTTCATTTTCAACACATAACAGCCCTCTCTCCGATGCAGCGATTGACATCTGTCCTCTGCTAGAGCCCCAAATGAAACGCTGGGTCCCCTTTCAAGGACCAGCAATCCCATCTGTAAGCTACCAGCAGACACGTGAGACAGTGGGCGTGGCCGTGAGACGGCACACGGCGCGCTGAACACTCAAGCCCTTATGAAAAAGGCAAGACGAACAGCGCGCCGACGTGGCTATGCTCTCATGAGAGAGCACAGACCACCCACGAACACAGTCTCAACATGCTTGCGATGCGATAGAGGAGTGAGGGGCCCACAGAGATGTACGCGGCGGGGAAGCCTCACTGTAATCCTCAGGCCACCCAGGCTTATCAGCCAAAATAGTCCCCCCTCTAGTGCACCAGAAAAGAGACTAGATCGGGGTATAAGCGAAGGGACTCAACCCCGTTTGAGGCATCATAGTCTCGACCGTGCATCGGAGGCGCCGAGTGACGCGCGCAGAGTTGCCGTGGCAACCCGCGCTGTCACCCGGCAGCCAGGCGGCACACGGCGCGCTGAACACTCAAACCCTCACGCGGAAGGTGAGATGACCAGCGCGTCGACGTGATCCCGTTCCCCTGAGAGAACATGGATCACCCACGACACAGTCTCAACATGTTTATGCGAGAGGGATCGTGGCCGTCAGGACAGGAAACAACCGCATCCAGAAACGCACGAGTGGAATGACGTCTTGAAAAAGACGCAGTGTCACACCCGTGTTGCTCTTTTGTGAGGAAACGCTCTTTAAACAGTGCTGAAGCACCCAGGGGAATACCGCGGCAACACACAGGTGGTAAGTGCAGTCCTGTGGTGCACTCACTGAAACAAACGCCCTCACCAAACCGACAGTTGCTGTGAGAACAGCAGTTTGTTATGCTGATGCAGCGGTGAACATGCGGTCGCGCTGATTGTGCCTTTTCGCCAACACAGAGCGTCCTTTTCGTTCTCTGGAGCATCTCTCTTGCAGATAGGCTCTCTTTTAGAAAAGCAGTCTTGCTTCATCAACGCCGTTCGGCTCCGAAGTGAATGACAGCGTGCATTCGCTCTCGCTTCCTGTTTATACCCGCGGCGCGGGGCGGAGCGCGAGATGCAAATCTCGCACGCCAATGGCCCATTGGCCTGTTCTCTATATCTCGAAGCTGATAGGGGCTCCCTGAAGTGATCCCAATTCGACGGTACGTCCGACGTACATCGAACGTGACCGACTGAATGGGAACTGAACGGGTCTTTTCAATAAAGTGTGAGTGAGCCCAGAGGCACAGACGCAGCAGGAGTCAGATTTAATTTATCACGAGAGCGAAGAGCTGAGCAGAGCTGAGGTACGCGAGACAGTCATTCTCGGCGCATGTCCAGTCTGGCGCGTTTTCAGATCATGCCTATGGAAGCTAAACTTTAATAGGAATTTATTGAAAAGTTGAAGCACTCAAAATGCATAATTCTCTCATCTCAGCGGGATATGAGGGGGAAAAGTACCATCATTTGAATATGCTACCGGGTTTCTACTGATACAAAGCTTAATGCTTATCACTGAAGTAACCCTTTAAAGGGATACTCCACCATTTTTTCATATTAAACTATGTTATTCCCTTAACTAAGAAAAGTTGATACATACCTCTCTCGTCTCAGTGCTTGCACTTAATCGCTCTGACTCGCGGTGACATTTCGATAGCACTTAGCTTAGCCCACTAAGCCCAATTCATTCATTAGGTACCAAACAGAGATCAAGTTAGAAGCGACCAAACACCTCCACGTTTTCCCTATTTAAATACAGTTACACGAATAGTTGAACAACCAAGTATGGTGACACAAAATCGGCGCAGTAAAAAGTCACGCCTGAAAAATCCTCTCAGAATAAACAGGATTTTTCTCGGCGTGACTTTTTACTGCGCCGAGTCGAAGTACTCTCAAAAGTGCTATTCCACCATATATTATAGCGCATAGACGCACCTGGAAAAATCTTTATTTAGCATTGAAAGGTTGCCTACCTTTCATATTTCAACTTGATTTGGTCGATTTCACACATTTTAGTCTGGCAATAGAACTAGTAGCCTACAATGGGAAGTTTATGCAACAATAACGCTGATATAAGTGAGATTAAATGTTTTACCTAAAAAATTATCATCTTAAAATCACGTTCTTCTTCTGCTGAGGTAAATCCAACTCACAGCGTGTCTTCCAAACTCGATGAAAAGCAGAAGAATGATGAAGATGATGCTTTGTTTTGAGGTGATGGGGGGCATGTAAAGGTTTGTGTTCCTTCACGTGGACGTGAATCTCCTTGCGCACACGTGGGTGTGGTCACATTAAAGATAATGAGGCTCTGCTTGAGAAACTGTAGCTACCTCTCACTGTTTTCATATGGTTTACATAAATAATATTAATAAGAATATTTATTTATAGACATTTTGTAATGAACTGCTCCCAGACTCAAAGGTTGAGGATCCAAGCGCAGTATTTATTCAGAGGGTAATCCACAAACGTAGTCATGAATAGGCAAAAGGTCATTCACAGGCAAGCAGTCCAAAGAGGCAAATAAGGCAGGAGAGACAGGCAAAAGGGTAATCCACAAAACAGGCAAGTAATCCAAGACCAAGAGACAAGAAACCAGGGAGAATGCTCAGAAATGAGTGTTACACAAAACAAGACTTCACAGTGACTGGCATGGTGAACATGGTTTATATAGACAGAGTGAATGAGGTACAGGTGTAGACAATGAGTGATGATGAGTGCGGGCAAAGGGTTATGGGTAATGTAGTCTTTGATGGAATGACAGTCCGGGGTGGCATGCCCTCTGGTGGTTATCACGGGGCACTCTCACTGGTGATTGTGACACATTTCAAGTTTTCTAAAGATATACAGTATCTGTCATGCCTGTGCAAGTATTCGCTGAGTTACATTTTTAGACGCATTTCAGAGTGGACTTAATGGAGAAACAGACAGGAGAATGCGCATCCTGTTTGTTTTCTTTATTTAGTGAAAAGCACAACATTTAGTTTTTAACTGTGAGTTTACACAAATAAAAGTAGACACTTTAAGCTTCGTAAAGACATATCTCTCATTTCTGTGAGGCCAAATATGTATTTTACATTGATTTATGCTGTCATGAGGAAAAATCCAGCAGAACGCGCCGACACGTTCGTCGGGTTCAGAGTATTAAATAGGAACTCAAACAAGATGATTTGAACACAGCTGAACCAAACAAACTCATAAATGATGGGGACAATGGTAACAAAGGAGTGGGGGGGGGGGACATGAATGAAAACAAACTAAAAGTCCATGATAACTAAGACAAACTAAACATAACTGTGACAGTTAGACAGTATGCCAGGTTCAGAGTGTTACATTAAGTGCAAACAGCATGCCTTGTTGGCAAACGCCATTTACACTAAGTCCACCCACTGGCTTCTGGTTGGGCCAGACAAAATTACTGAAGACAGTGGACTGTTTACAGTAGCAATGGTGTAGGGGTAGGGCATGCAACATGAAGTTTTGCCGCAATTCGATCCGAGGTTCCAATCCGCCTTTTACCGAGCTCGCTCTACTCCCTTTTAAAAATCAGATCGGAAAGGCATTTATTTCCAATACATATGAAGAAAATATTTGAAAAGTGGACATAAAGTGTCTAACATGTGTTTAGTAATAAAGTGTTTATAGGTTAGGGTTAGGATTAGGGAGGGCTTTATTGTCCCAATAAGGCGGCATCCATTTAATCATTTTAATAAATATATTCATTTACACTCTGTTGTTATTGCATACTGCAGAGCTGCCAACTCTCACGCATTGGCCGTGAGATGCACACATTTGATTGGTTTCACACGCTCACACGCCACACCCCCGATTTCTCATGCTGAAGTGTCAACCCGGTCGGTCAAATGCCTGAAAGATGAGTTTATCTTTAGATCTACCTGTTGAGCCACTTGTGATCGACTAGTTATGCTTTCTGTGAGGGGGTGCATACGGTGGCCCAGTAGTGCACAACACCACGAAATTTAAAAAGCATACATAAGTTTACAACACAACGAAATAAAGCCACACCACAACGAAAAAGCCGCAACACAAAGAAATAAAGCCACAACATTATGGAATCAAGCCACAACACAACTAAATAAAGCCACAACACAATGAAAAAGTCACAACACAACAAAATAAAGTCACAACACAACGGAATCAAGCCACAACACAATGAAAAAGCCACAACACAACGGAAATGCTCCCGACCATTAGGGGACTCTCGGAGTGCGGTAAAGATAGTTTTCCTTACATTGTTCTATAATTATAGATTTCTATAATTATACGTTTCAATTATACGTTTCAACGTTTCATGGTGGAATTGGCAGACGTTCCCTTAGCGCCGTGGTATCGGGTCAAAGCATTCTCGAGCATAAATATGCAGCTATAATGCATGTAGGTGATTTTGAATTTATATTTAATGTTGATAAACAGGCGATCAGGTCCGTTCAGGCTGATCTTTTTTTATCCCTCTCATTTTGTGAAGTGACATTACAAGGTAATAAATAAAAATAAATGAATAAACAAAAATAAAAAATGAAAATAGATGCGTCAAAGAAAAACGGGCAAGGCTGAGGCATGCAGCAAAACAAAGGAAACGGGCCCTTGAAATTCTGGTGGCTAACCGTCAGAGGAAATAGGGTTTAACTTACGAGTTGGTGTACAAAGTATCCCATATTGATGCATTTGTAGCCAGTTGGATCTTCAGTTTTCAGTTTTGGGTGATACATTCAGTTATTTCAGCGTTACATTTTATCTGGTTGTTGTCTTCTTGTTTTTTTATGTATTCAAGGGTTGTTTTGCCCAACATAAAACACAAAAACTGTTTTACCTCTTACCTGTTAGAATTAGTTTTCAGGCAGATGCAAAGATATACTTAATAGTGTCTATTAGGGGTGTAACGGTACACAAAACTGACAGTTCGGTACGTACCTCGGTTTTGAAGTGACGGTTCGGTACGGGTTCGGTACAGCAGTTTTACAAATTGCTTTTTATTTATTTTTATTAAACAGTGGTTTACTGAAAAAAAAAAGTCTGTCCTTAAATGAATTAAATTATAACTAAAAGTTTATTGAAGATAATCCTGTAGAATATATAGGGAGCCTTACTTGCACATTAAAATTAAAGGTTAACAACAGAACCCAAACTATTAGCCTAAATTCAGTTGCTATTTATTTTTAGGTATATTAATCAACACTCAAATAACATAGTATGCAAACATGTAGACTTCACATAAGGCAGTTTTTGCAATAACTTCTAAATCTAATTATAAAAGTTGTTTTCTCCAATTCGTTGTTGAAATATAATCATTTATACACAGTGTCTGTCATTTTAATGACAGATTTATTTAAACATACATGAAATAATCCAGACATCACTAACAGGTTCAGTAGAATATGATGAATGCCTAATATAGTGCATATATTTAGTGAAAGAGTTGATTTCTCTAGTGAACTCACAGCTGTGGACACTGAATGACTGCCTGAGGTAAATGTGATGCTACATGACATTGTTTAGTTTACAAGCAGTTATACTGAGGTCTTTCCGCCGTTGAAACACTGATGGAGCGATTACACCACATATGATATGTGATAGTAAGTTGTAATGTAACCTCAACATACCTTCAGATGTTCATTCATGTTTATTCTTTAGGAAGAGATGATTGATTGCGTTCACAGATGATCACTCTTACACGCGCGTCTTGCAGCCGCTTGAACTGTGATCAGTGATCAGTCACGCACATTAAAGAGCGTCAAAACGGCATTTATCGTTTGAATTTCATGATAAAATGAACTGAATACTTAATATGTTAATGTGGGAACTCGGATTGAAGTGTGTTCCGCGCTTAAAACAAGCCGACTGTTAATTGTTAAAGATTGTATTCGGAAACCGTTCGGTACACGCGTGCACCAAACCGAAATCCTTGTTAAAAATAGTGTCCTGACCTCGGAGAAGGTTTTCTCTATCCACGCAATGTTCTAACTTTTTTAACCCTCATCTGTTTTGTGTTGTGGCTTGATTCCGTTGTGTTGTGGCTTGATTTATTTGTGTTGTGGCTTATTCGTTGTGTTGTGGCTTGATTTCTTGGTGTTGTGGCTTGATTTCGTTGTGTTGGGGCTTGTTTTTGTTGTGTTGTGGCTTTTTCGTTGTGTTGTGGCTTGATTTAATTGTGTTGTGGCTTGATTTAATTGTGTTGTGGCTTGATTTTGTTGTGTTGTGGCTTGATTTTGTTGTGTTGTGGCTTTTTCGTTGTGTTGTGAACTTATGTTTGCTTTTTGTATTGCGCTGTGTTGTGCACTATACTGGGCCACCGTAGGTGCAAGATAAGGGTACAAATAAATACGGTGTAGTGTGACCAAAAGCTACATTCCGTTTTGGGTTCTGACGAGAACGAGCCTGTAATGAGCAAAGCGGTACGGTGTGACGCTCAGCTCAATAATCAGCTCTTTGCAGGCACGCTCCACTCAATCGCTCCTCGGCCCAAGCGAACGCTCCACTAATGAACCACTCACCGGTAAAACAACGTTCGCTCAAATCCCGTTCTGACATGAAATTTCTCTGTATTGTTGTAGACATTAAACAATGTAGCTATTTTGTTTCATATTTATGTTTAAATATTATAGTGCTATTTTTATATTTCATCTAGGCTATTATGAAAAGTGCAAAAATGCGTAATATATGTCAAAGACATAGGGTCAGAAATGATTTTGACCACTTCATTAAGTTTTGTTTTGTAGAAAGTCTTTCTTTAAAGTGAATTTCGTTAAAAAAAAAGTGATTTTCTTTAAAGTGTACTTGCTTCTTATTTATTAAATCCAGGCAATTGAAATATTAATTTTAATTAATGTTTCAATTGCCTGGATTTAAGAAATAAGAAGCAAATACACTCTAAAAAAAAAGGTTCTATATGGCACCAAAAATGGTTCTTGGTTCGTAATCATAGGGGAACCTTTTCAAGTGTTTTTAAGTGTTTACTGTTGCAGTAATGTGGTCAGTGAAGTTTAACTGGTCATCAATCACAACTCCAAGGTTCCTGGCTGTTGATGAACCTAGCTGAATGGAGAAATGTTGATGAAGTGCTGGGTTGGTTGACACCACAAGCAGTTCTGTCTTTGCAAGATTGAGTTGAAGGTGATCCTCCTTTATCCAGCCAGAAATGTCTGTCAGGCAGGCGGCGATACGAACACACACTGTAGGATCATCTGGTTGAAATAAGTAGAAATTAGATAGTCATCAGCATAGCAGTGATAGGAAAAGCCGTGTTTCTGAATGACAGATCCTAATGACAACATGTAGATGGAGAAGAGAAGTGGTCCAAGCACTGAGCCCTGTGGAACTCCAGTAGCTAGATGATGTGACTTAGACACTTCACCTCTCCATGACACCTTGAAGGACCTACCTGAGAGGTAAGACTTGAACCACTGGAGAGCAGTTCCTGAGATGCCCATCTTCATGAGAGTTGACAGAAGGATCTGGTGGTTAACAGTGTGAAAAGCAGCAGACAAATCCAGCAAGAAGATCTCTTGCAAGTCGCAGTGCTTCAGTAACCGAGAGCAGGGCCGTCTCGGTTGAGTGGCCACTTTTGAAGCCGGATTGGATGTTATCCAGGAGGTTGTTCTGTTCAAGAAACATAGAGAGTTGGTTGAACACAACTCGCTCAAGTGTCTTTGCAATGAAAGGAAAAAGGGATACCGGTCTGTAGTTTTCTAAAAGTGCTGGATTCAGAGAGGATTTCTTAAGGATTGTGGCTACCCAAGCCTGCTTAAATGCTGCGGGAAAGGTCCCGGTGTGAAGAGAAGTGTTGACAATGTGAGTGAGTGCAGGAGTAACTGAAGAAGAAATGGCTTGAAGGAGGTGAGTGGGGATACGATCAAGCAGACAGGTAGTGGGGTGATTGGAAAGGAATAGTTTGGAGACTTCTGCCTCAGAGAGCCAAGAAAAGGAGGGGAGCATGTGTGTGTTAGTGTTTGAGATGTGCGTTTCTGTTCAGAATGCTGCACTTCATTGCTGCATGTGCTGTGAGTTTAACCTGACTCCTTAGTATTTAATTCAAGTTGCATACATTTAGCCATTTTTCCCTTTGACAGCCAGTTTGAGATATAGGCTGTATTTGAGTATTGTGGTTATCGGATAGTTTACAAAATCAAATGATTCGGACAGATTTGCCATTGAAATGACTGGGAAAAAAGTGTTCCAATAACCCTGAATTCACCCCATACTCTTTGAAATCATAATTGCATTGGATTATGTTGCTTGAAACCCCAAATATTATAACATTCTTCATTAACAATTATTCAGTTATTTGTAACAATGTCATTGTAAAAAAAAAAAAAAGTAGTTTCAATGTAGCTAGCTACTTTTTGATAGTAACTTGTAGTGTCACTATATTTTCAAAAGGGTAGCTTGAATGTAACTTATCTACTTTAACTTACAAGTAGCTTGTAAGTTAAAGTAGTTCTATTTAGACAAAATCATGCCTCTAAAGGTGCTTTAAAATTGTGTGTGTGTGTGTGTGTGTGTGTGTGTGTGTGTGTGTGTGTGTGTGTGTGTGTGTGTGTGTGTGTGTGTGTGTGTGTGTGTGTGTGTGTGTGTGTGTGTGTGTGTGTGTGTGTCTATAGTATATACTGTATATAAAGCGTCATATAGATGCATTTTGTCTTAATAGACAGAATTAATTATCAACCTATACTTATCTATCAAAGGCAAAAAAACAATACAAAATAAATAAATAAAATACTACCCCATTAAAATGCTGATGCAGAGAGAGTGTTTTCTGTGGTGAACCACTTATTTGCTTTGTATGTGACAACATTTTGGTTGGCCCCACCAAATCTCACTCCTAGATTTTTTGAAAAGTTGGCAGCCATTATACTGTTTAATGTTCAACAACACAAATAGTATCTGCAACTATTTATAAGGAAAGGTAGGAAAAGGATCCCTTTTTTTAATCAGCTATGCATTCTGTTAATTTTGTGAATTGGTAAGTTTTGTCAGGGCGCAAAGAAATATAGAGATGAGTATCAACAGCGTAACAGTGAAAGCTAATGCCATGCTTCCTAATGATATTTTAAGCTCAACAACAAATCCACCAACCAAATGCACCTCATTTTACTTTTAAAAAGTCATGATGTCATGTCACCTTTGGCTTGGCTTGCTCAGTTGGGGACACTGAATTTTCAACTAAATATCCAAGTAAATCTAATTAGTAAACAAAATTAACCATATAAACTAAATTACTGATCTAATTACTGATCTAATGCCCACATTGTCACTGTATGATAATTGAAATGAGCTGATAACATCAACGTTTTCTCCTGAGCGGCTGTACGGCCGAATAAAATTATGTTGTATTATTTTCCTGTTTAACACTGTGAAGCTGCTTTGAAACAATCTGCATTGTAAAAAGCGCTTTATGAATAAAGTTGACTGACTTATGATGACAGAATGTTCATCCCTTTAATTAGAAATGACACACATGAAAACACATTTCTCAAATTATATTTTTTTCTTTAACATCTCATCTTATACTGTATTTCATCTAATGCTTGCTTTTCATTTATACTTGTCACCTTGCTAACCAAATACACAGACAAAAAATCTTTGTAAGGGCCAAAATTGTTGGTTATGAGAGAAAAAATGTCTCAACCAGGGGACTGATATTATGTGTGTTAAAGTAAATTAACTGATAATTGTGTTCCAATTTAAATTGTCACAGTTTTTAAATTGAATAAAATTTATACATTTTCCTATTTTAGGATTTAAAGTCGTGGTCTGGGACAATCCATGAAAAATTACATTTGAAATATAGGAAAAATAAATTACGGCATGGAAAAAAGTTTAATGACAACGTATCTTCATATAACAACATGAATGGGTTGAAATCAGCCCCTGGCAATTAAAAGTTCCCATAATTTAAGAAACACCCTTTCATTGAGTGTGGATGGGTGTGTGGCTAATCCCACATCCACGCCTCTCTGAAGAATGCTGAAAAACAGCAGCCACATTACTCCCCCTTAATTCATTTCATTTCCCCCTCTATGATCCATGCTAGCCCTTTATCCTTTGTATTTTTCTCAACATTATCTGTCCAGTTGACCTCTTCCATCCTCAAACTCCTGACTCCAGCCAAAAAGAAGTAATGAAAAATAGGCAAAAACACAGACAGCGAGGTAGTTAGATAATTACAAAAGAGCTTGGTCCTGAACTGGCCCCTATATGCTAATCATTCAGTGAGTGTAGTATAATTTGCCTTTCTTCAGAATAATCTTCCATACATGTATTTACATATCTACATAAAGGGCACATTTAGCATTGAAATACCTCGCTAAAGGAAAAGTTTGTTGCTCAAAGTTGGTTGCTCTTTCACAGCTCAGGAGACTAAATTCTTGTGTGTAAAGTAATTAAATGAAATCACTGATGTTGATTGACAGAGATGACGAACTGAAAATTCTTATTTACTAACACTTACTCCCTTCTCTCTCACACAGACATAAAGTCTGTGAATGAAACAAAAAAAGGAGCAAAAAACAAGTGCAGAGGGGAGTTTGAAAAGGAGACGAATGAAATAACGGATTTGAGTTTGTAAGGCAGATAGAGAGAGAGGGTGAAAGTAATCCTCCCCTTGTGGAATATATAATCTCCACCCCTTCACTCAATAGTCCAACCCTCTCATGCTCACTGGCTCATTTCAGATATCTGGGTCACTCCCTGCCCTCCCCTCCTTATATTTCCCTCAAACAACCCAAACAGCCAGAACTCCGCTGCAGCGCTCTCCACCTCTCTTTCTCCCACCCTCATTCCAACTCTCTCTCTCTCTCTCTCTCTCTCTCTCTCTCTCTCTCTCTCTCTCTCTGTTACAGGTGTGAGGAGAACTACATCGGTCATTCACAGGCACCTGTCCACCCTGGCCAAAACCAGACCTCCATCACATTGCATTAATAGTATCATAATACTGACCTGACATCATCTAGAGCATTACGCCCGTATACACTTACACACAAGACTTGTGGGCCCAGTCAGCTTAACCTGAATAGATACAGTGAGTTTTCATGAAGTGACTTTCAGGACAGACGGAATGAATTTTGACGAGGTCCTGAACCGGATTGGAGGGTTTGGACGCTTCCAGAAGACGCTTTATGTGTGGATCTGTCTGCCACAGATCTTCTTGGCCTTCCACATGTTGGTGTCTGTCTTCACTGGGGCTGTGCCCCCTCACCTGTGCAGAACGGGCAACAGTGGTGGCCCTGGGCTGGGCCTCAACTTCAGCATTGCTCCCGGGGAGTCCTGCATGTCCTATCAGAATGGCCCTCTGTCTCAGCTTAATCATAGTTTACCAATTACTGAGCACCCGTCCACCTCAAACAGCTGCGCAGAAGGTTGGGAGTTCAGTAAGGAAGTCTATCTCAGTACTATCGTCACAGAGGTGAGTATTAATCTCAAAAGATTTTGCTTGTATAACTGGATGTGGTAGTTTTGTGATGTAACAAGCACAACACTTCTCTCATGGAACTTAGTTTCTCTCTCTCTCTGGTGCTATCAGAGCCAGTCATGTATTGTGGTTTAGATGGTTTAGGTGCAGAATACATTGAGAGTTTCTGGCCTCCTATAGTGAAGGCATCTAAGTTTGGTTCAATAAAGAAGTGTAGCTCACAGGAACTGCGTTCCTTTTGCGACATGTGACCAGCGAGATGGGTTGATCACAGCAGGACCCTTTTGGCAGATCCTGCTTTGATTTACTCACACTGGAACTTGTCCCAACCTCACAGCAGGAGCTGACTATCTGATACTGCTCTCTGCTGTTCAGCTGCTGGGCTGAGGTGGAGGAAATGCCTTTCTGTAGTCCAGGTCTAGTCATATAGCGAGAAGAGAAAGTATCTAAATCAAAGTAATTGTAAGATTGATTGAAAGACGCTCTGTTCTGTGGTGAAGGGAGATGAGAGTTAATTCTGAAATGTGATTCTAAAATGTTTATGTACACTCTGGAAAAAATATGCAGCTTGTCACTGGGGCCGTACCCTCAAATGGACAACTTTGTACCTTACTTACCCCTAAAATGTTCATAGTAATCCTCAAGGATACATTATTACTCTAAATGTACTAATATGCACATTTTAGCGGTAGATCATGTTGTAACAGTTTCCAGTTAAAGCAATTTATATTGTAATAAGCGTAATAAGCTGTCATTAGTTAGTCTAGATGGATGATTGGTGGGTTACTGTACCAACTGGTCGACAGGTTTTTGAGCTTGTATAATAGACCATCTTGGCCAAGCTGGTTAGGACTGATAGATGACCTTAGACCATCAACAACCAGCCACCATGTTCCACAAACCACCTTGAATGACCTGGTTATGAAGTATAACTGATTCATTTTCTTTTTTCCTTGTCACCTTATATTACAGTGGGATCTTGTGTGTGAAAATTCCACTTTGAACAACATTGGTTCTTCTATCTATATGTTTGGACTGCTGGTTGGAGCTGTGCTGTTTGGTGCCCTTGCTGATAAGTAAGTAGAAGAACCTCAAGGTAAATTTAAATGTGTACAAAACATTTGCGTGCCTGAACAAGAGCTCAAATACCAGGAAGTTTTGGATATTTTACATAAACAGATCTCTGGAAAACTCTATACAGATAGAAACATTCAGCTCAAAACAGCAAATCAGCAAGCTGACAAATGTTACTCTGTTTTTGTGAAATGGAGTTCATGCTCTGTCACACTTTTTAGATGTCTAGGAGGGCTTCTGCACTGTATGTGGACTTCTATTTAAGTGGTCTTGGTTTCATTTACTGATATTTATAGGGAGAAGTGGTGATTAGAGGTATTGGAAATGCAGTGGCTTTAGAGAGCGGCTTTAATAAGCAGCACATGTTCACATTTCAGAGTTGGAAAGACAATAGCAGCACTGTGGTGAAAAAACATTAACTGCTGAATGAACTGAAGGGAGAATGGATGGAATTCTTTAAAATACTGGAAAGACTACAGACATGTTTACATGATACTGTGAACCATCTACTGTATGACAGTGGTTGCTTCAAGACCCAGATTTTACATTGGACTCAAAATAGTACCAAAATAGGTTATTGCTCAAAATTAAACTTTGATGGTTTCATACTCTTGGCAGCCAAAAATTCACCACACAAACAATATTGCGGTCAGCAAAAATCATGCCTTTCCTCAATGCAAGTGAACATATAATGAATGTAGTCTGGGTCATATGATTTTAAGCCAAAATGTTATACACACTCATTACAAAAAGGATCAAATCCAATGCATAGTGTGTTTTCATGATGGACTGGATGTTTTAATGTGCAGCTGAAAAATATTTAATCTGTGTGCTCTACAGTCTGTTGCAATATTTGTCTAAAGGAAAAGAGTCAAGTGTGCAGTAATAGTTGTCTTTCTTTGAACAATTTATATTATTTTGTGTTATTAGAGCCACATTTCATAAATTTCAAATGCAAAGCTGTGCAAATGCAGGCAAGAAAGTTGAAAGTTAAAGTTTAGTGAAGATAACATTAAAATACGAATATTTTTTGAAACAAAAAATTAAAACATTTACATTACTATTTACATATAATACTGTGAATAGTTTTAATGAATACGAATTGGTGCATGTGCACATTAAAAACATCCTCTACATCGGCATGTTGTAGCGAGAAACCTCTCAAATATTAGGTTTGAGATTGGTTACCTCACTGTATCATGTCCTTTCAAATCAAAGATATGTTTTTAAATGTTATACATTTCCTGGCATTTTATTAAAACCAACTTATATTGCATCCTGGGGGTATTATTTTGATCAGTCCAAGCATTACCTGGTAATCACTCATGACATTTGTGTTAGTAGCACCATTGACAGCTCCTACAGGAATGCTTGAAATATTATACGCAACCATTTCGAACAGACCAGTCCAGTCCAACCTGAAAAAGAAGCATAATTATTGCATATTAATAAGTACCATCAAATCATTTCAAAATACAAAAGAAAATAGAAAAAATATTATTGAAGAAAAATAAATTGCATTGGTTTTACTGGGGTGGAGGAAGTTTGATTTTTAGGTGTCTGGTCACTTATGACCGGGAAGACAACCAATGCAACCCCTAAACGAAGAGCACCAGAGAGTTAATTGTATTATCAAATAACACATTACAGTTTATTTAAAGCCTGACAAAATATTATCAAAACATAACAATTTAGTCATTATGTAATGAAAGTGTACTCTAAGTACATTTAAGTGGCCATTTATTACCTTAATATTATATTCTCTTCATTAGGCTTTACTTTTTTATATCTGAAGTACACTACGAGTGTACTGTACAATCAATACATTTAAGCACACTTATTTTTCACAAGGGTAGACACATCAGAAACTATTTTCTAGGAAATGAATTAATCTGAGCTTAATCACACAGTGTATCAATGAAATTAACTACGGTTCTGTGCTGTTTCAGGTATGGCCGAAGAATTATCATATTAACTGGTTTAGCAGTACAGGCCATCTTTGGAGTGGGGGTCGCTTTCGCCCCAAATTTCTACATTTATGTCCTACTGCGCTTCGTGGTGGGTATGACTGTGTCTGCAGTAATCATGAATGCATTTGTGTTGGGTAAGTAAGAAATCCACTAATGACTCCCAACATCTTAACTTGAAGTACATTGACTGTCAAAAAGTAACTGACATTTTAGTAGCAAAGGGATTTTCTTGGTAATAACAATAACAAGATGTGTGTGTTTTTTGAATTTTGAATTTTGAATTTTGAACTAGTCTAGTCTAGAGAAAATCTAGTAGCAGCAATCCTAAGTAATGATGAGCTAATTAACAAAATACTGATAACCGTATTCAATATGTTCTATTGATAAAAAAATGTATTCACTATTTCATCACGGAAGACTGAATGCAGTGAACCTCACAGGCCAGTGAAGTTCCGGATTATCAGGCAAACATTAATATAGGAAGAAATATGCCTTCCGCCTCACATGGGACCACTCACAGCAGCCCCTATCTACAAGTGCAGAATGTGCGCTCATACCATGCACTTGTATATCAGCTTACTTGGAGTGCTATTTCAGCCAACATCTCCCTATAGATTCTTTAAAACCTCAGAGCATGATGCATAATGTTTTCAGCAACATTTTGATGAACATGACTACTCATAAGCACTAAGACTGTTGCAATAATATAAATTTGATCCTCAATATTATGGGAATTAAACTCCAAACTGTCTGTATTGTTTGGAGTATGACCAGCTGTTGAAAAAAAAAGTTTTCTTGTTCAACAAAGTATTGGAAAATGTCATGGAATGCCATTTTTAAAGACATGGAATTCAGAAGGCTATTGTTCTGAAAACAAGGATATAGCTAGCTATACATTATTCATTAAGTACTGGCAAATTTGCACTTTCATTCCATATATATTCAAGTTTCTTTCTATATATTCATAGTTTCATTCCATATATTCACACACTCTTTTTATATATATTCAAGTTTCATTCTATATATTCAGAGTTCCCTTTCAAAAGGGAACTCCCGCTGCGTCCCCTAGGAGTTGCTATGGGTAATGCCTCTGGCTATGACTATGACGTCATCACTAATGAGTATAAAAGCCTGTGAAATACGTCATCCTCTTACTTGTCTTCAGAATACCTGTTTGTTTGAGCGTGTATCTAAACAAGGGGATAATGAAGCCAGGGGGAGAAGGAAAGATCTGAGGGAAGTGATCAAGAAAAAATGCGGTCAGTGTTTCACGGTTCCAGGAGCGAAAAAACAGGCCTCAGTCCACAGAGCTCCACCTCTGGTGGTGCTGAGTTGTCAGGCTTCTGAGCCTCCTTGGACACTGCCTTAGGAAGCACCACAGGCCTACTCTTGCTATAGAGTTAATTTAGCCTCCGCTCTTTGAGTTTCACCTGCATATTGTGCGAGTTGGTTAGGCTCTTTCTAGCCTCCCCGGGAAGCTGTTTTTTGGGCTCTGTGAGCCCCCTAAGCTATTGCTTAGGTCTGGAGTGTTGTTAGGCTTATTTTTCTCATATGAGAATTTGTCTGTTAGACTAGACCCCTGCTTTAGCAAACAGTGTTGTCAAGTCGTTAGGCTCTCTTTGAGCCTCCAGGGACAAACTACAAGCTGAGTTGCAAGGCTCTCCTGTAGCCTACCCAACTGCTAGGCCGTCTCTTCTTCTTTAAAATTAGGGTTCATTTAGACTTAAAATAATTATACTTAATTATAAATATTTAGACTTAAAGACCACCAAATAATCAGTGGCATGCTCCCTTTGAGCATCCTTGAAGCTGCTTTGGGTATAGGTGTCCGAGCTCTGGAGAGCATCAAATGCATCAATTTACAGCGTGTTTTTGCAGCGGTGAGTAATGTAGCCAGGGCTGGACTGGGGCTAAAATTCGGCCCTGGCAAACCCAGCCCATCCGGCCCATGAGTTCCTCTTGAATGTTTTAACTGGGGTTAGGGCCTTAAATTGGAGTAAATAAATAAATCTAGGACAGGGACAACTAATGATGGATATTATCGAATTTACTGCAAATGCAGATAACAAACGTAATATTGCACTTTTGTCACACAGAAATGCACTTGACAGTAAACCACTGATTTTGAGCTAGGATACATTAAAGTGAATTTACTGCTTTTAAAATCTGTCATAATTTACTCACTCTCATGTCGTTCCAAACCTGTATGACTTTCTCTCTTCCGTGAAACATAAAAGAAGACATTTTGAAGAATGTTGGCAACCAAACCATAGGCTATACCATTGAATAGCCTATTGTATGGACAAAAAAAAGACTCAAATGATTTTCTTTTATGTTACACAGACAGAAATTCATTGAGGTTTGGAATGACATTAGGGTGAGTAAACGTTCACGTTTTGGTTGAACTACCCCTTTAAAAACAATAAAAAATGTTCGAGAGTTAACACCTAATTTATGTAACACACTGATATGATATCTATCTTTCATGAGGTTCTCATTGAAATAACATTTTGTTAAATTTCATTAGATCTATTAAAAAGTTCATAAAACATTTACAGAGAAAAAAGCTTTGTCCTTAAAGGGATAGTTCACCCAAAAATGAAAATTGTCATAATTTACTCAAGTCAAGTCAAGTCAAGTCACTTTTATTTATAGAGCACATTTACAAAACAACAGGAGTTGTCCCAAAGTGCTGTACATGACAAACAAAAATAAGAATTGGGCTAAACAATTAAAACATAAAAAGGGGCCCAAGGATACATAGGACTAACAAAATAATATTAGGAGGTAATACAATTCAAGAAGGATATAGTCATTAAAATAGGTATTAAGGGTTGTTGAAAGCAAGAGAGAAAAGGTAAGTTTTTAAATTAGACTTAAAACTGGCAAGGGTGGTAGAGGACTTAATGTGTGGTGGAAGGGGATTCCATAAATTTGGGCCAGCAACAGAGAAAGCCCGGTCACCTTTAGTTTTTAGACGTGTGCGGGGGACCGATAGGAGCTGTTTTGAAGATGACCGGGTCGACCTAGGGGTGGAGTGTGGGGAAAGCATTTCAGCTATGTAAGGGGGTGTTAAGCCATTAAGAGCTTTGAAAACAAAAAGTAAAATCTTAAAATCAATTCTGAATTTAACAGGAAGCCAGTGCAACTGGGCCAGAACTGGTGTGATGTGCTCTCTCTTTTTAGTACCAGTAAGCAATCTGGCTGCTGCATTCTGAACCATCTGTAATTTATGAATGTTAGATTGGGTCAGACCTGTGTATAAAATATTGCAATAATCGAGTCTGGAGGTAATAAAAGCATGTATAAGAATTTCAAGATCATTTCGGGATAAAAAGGACTTGAGATTAGCTATTACTCTAAGTTGAAAAAAACCACTTCTGACCACACTATTGATTTGTTTATTAAAATCTAGAGAGCTATCCAGCATGACACCAAGATTTCTGACCACGGAATGCACATTGTTTGAGAGTGGACCAAGAGTATTGCTGAGACTGGTGACAGTGGAGGGGGGGCCAAATATGATTACTTCGGTTTTGCTGTCGTTGAGTTGTAAGAAATTGCAGGCCATCCAGGATTTAATGTCATTAATGCAGCTGTGAAGTTTAGTTAATGAACATGGGGTCTGAGGAGCAACTGGGAGATAAATCTGAGTATCATCAGCGTAACAGTGGTATTGGATGCCATATTTACTAAGGATGGAACTGAGGGGCAGCATGTATAGAGTGAAGAGGAGGGGAGACTCACCCTCAAGTTGTTCCAAACCTGTATGAGTTTCTTTGTTCTGCTGAACACAAAAGAAGACATTTTGAAGAATGTTTGTAACAAAGCAGACAGAGCAACTATTGACTACCATAGTATTTTTTTTCCTACTATGGTAGTCAATAGTTGCTATATCTGCTTGGTTACAAACATTCTTCAAAATGTCTTCTTTTGTGTTCAGCAGAACAAAGAAACTCATACAGGTTTGGAAAAATTTGAGGGTGAGTATGACATAATTTTCATTTTTGGGTGAACTATCCCTTTAATGCATGGGATCCAGGCTTTAAAGCTGTTTTGTTGAATTATAATTTAATTACCCTACACTCTAAAAAAAAAAAGGTTCTATATGGCACCAAAAATGGTTCTTGGTTCGTAATGATAGGGGAACCTTTTTTAGTGCTATATAGCACCAATTTTGGTGCTTCAGTGGTTCTTCAGCGGTTCTTCAGAGGTGCTATATAGCACCTTAGTCAAAGAACCGGTGAAGAACCTCTGAAGAACCGCTGAAGAACCACTGAAGCACCAAAATTGGTGCTATATAGCACTAAAAAAGGTTCCCCTATCATTACGAGCCAAGAACCATTTTTGGTGCCATATAGAACCTTTTTTTTTTTTAGAGTGTAATGACATTTTAACTGAGTTTAACTGTAGGTCAGTTTCATTTAACTGTATGGGCATGGTAGTCACAGGTAAAATCATGCTCCTCATTACCATAGGTATATGGTTTCGAAAATAAATAAATAAATAATAATAAACTATTGAATTTGGTTGTGCTAGAGTGACAAGTTTCTAGTTGTGTGTATTGCTGTTTTCCAATTTACCTCGTGATGTATTTACATGGTCGCGGCTGTTTTCAGCTGATTCACCACAGAACCTTTAATGTTCCCATATCACACGATTGTATAAAACAACATTCGGAGTCAAAGTGCCGGTTCATCACTTCATATAGCAGCAGAAACGCAGCGCACGTTCGGCAGCGCTGTTGCGCAGATATTCGCTTTTTGCAGTTTCATGCGCCCAAATTTTTAAACAGCGCCTAATATGGACACAGTCTATGGAGGAGGGAAGGTGTCTCTCGCTTTGGCCTGTCAATTCAGAAGACAAACCAATGTGCCACTGTCCCTGCATGATGGACCAGTCCGTGGCAAAAAATTAAATAAATAAATAACCTTGTATCGGCCCCAAAGTGCGTCGGCCCACCGGGAAAATGCCCGGTATGCCAGATTACCAGTCCAGCCCTGAATGTAGCCAATCACAGTTGATCCCTTGAACGCGATCAGAGGTGTTTAAATTAGTCAGAATATCAGATCTCAAAACGGCAGAGTTTTTATTCAGTGCTGAGTTAATACTGGGTCGCGAAACCTCTCATTATCAAACAAAGTCAAGACATGATGTAAGTAAGAGGTTTATTGTTGACATTTTTATAATGGAACTTTGTGAGATCGCGATGAACTGACAAAGCAACAGCCTTTTAGTGATCGTGTAGCGATCTTTGCTCGCTTTCAAGGTTACAGTCTATAACATTCATTGAATAAAAAATCTAAATCTAAATGACAGAAATATCCTCTTGACCCAGAATAGAGGTTTTGCCTCTGTAGAGGACATTATTTAGCGAATTTCTCTGACAACACACAGTTTTAAGGATATTCTTATGAAATATGAGACATTTTTATGAAAACATTATTACACATCTTTAATGACATATTAATATGAAAATTAGATATACAGTGTATAGATGCATTGCATAGAATGGGAATGGCATTTCTGGCCATATTTACACATATTGCATAAATTAAAATGGTATATAAAATTATTCTGTTATCTTTCATAACATTAAGAATAATCTTTATACAAAGGTTGGATTAAAAAAAAGCTTGAAGCATAAAAATTGATTGGTGAATGAAAAAAAAATCCCATTGTTTTTGTCTATTCATGTCTTTTAATTTTCTCAATAAATAATTCTGGTGTCCTCTACAGAGCAGAGGATATAACATATACCATAGGATTGTTTTTTTTTTTTTTTCAGATATACATTTGTTTTTTATGCTCCAAACAATGTAATGACCTTAAATAAAACGCATTAAATAACACATTAAAGCAATGCAAAGGCAGATTAATAGATTAATAGATAAACATTTGTAGCAAAATATTTGTGAAATTCCAATTATTGGTAAAAGTGATGACTTGTAAACGAATAATCATAAATTTCTCACTGTACACTGCTATGGTGGAGCTGTTGCTTAGCCTGCACTTTACTAGAGCACCCTCAGTAATTTCAGAAGCACCCTCAGTGATTTGATTCTGGAACCAGGCCTGTGTAGGCTCTTCTTCTTGAGCCTCCTCTGGGGTATCTAGGTTGGGCTGAGGCCCAGATATATTTTAGTGTCAGGTCACTAGGCCCTCTATAGGCCTCCCTGACATGCTTTGGATGTAGCTAGTCCTCCTTAAGGCCTCTGTCCTCCAAGCTCGGCCTGAGTCTAAGTTGTTAGGCTCTTTACAAGCCTCCTTGGTCACTGTTTAACCAGAGCATTGTTAGGTCATTCTGTTAGAGGCCTCCGCTCTTCTGAGCTCCTCTCATTATTGTGTCAGGCTGCTAGCACTGTTTTGTAGCCTCCTTGACAGATGTACGATGTACTGTTCTTTCATCCTATGAGCTCAGTCATAGGTTAAGCTTTAGGCTCTCTGTGAGCCTTTTTAGCTACTGCAAGCGTTGCTAGGCCTCCTCTCGCTAGAGAGAGTTATCCTATGAGTCCTCTGCTTCCCCAAGCTCCACTAGGACAGCTTTACGAGTTGTAGGCTCTTTGTGAGCCTCCTTGCAAGGCGTCCTGAGCGTGTCCTAGAGCTCGGCTAAGCAGTACCAAATTTGTTAGGCTCTATGGGTGTCTCCCTACTACTGTCTTACTACTGACCTTAAGTGTGGAGTGTGGCTAGACCTCCTCTCATTGTGAGAGTTGTTGTATTGAGGCCTCAAGCTTTCTCAGTATTGCCTGTGGGTTAGAGTGTGTCTAGGCCTCTCTTATGAGGCCTCCACTCTTCAGGGCTGCCTTATCACTAGTTCTGAGTGTCAGGCTCTCTCTGAGTCTCCTTGGACGCTGGCCCGAATATGAATGTAGTTAGGCTTCCTCTCTTTAGTGTCATCTGGTTGAGGCATCCGTTCTTTTGAAGCTCCGGTCCATAATCATTGCTGGTGCACCTTAAGGATGAGGACACCTTTTGAAAGGGAACGTCTCGGGTTACACATGTAACCATGGTTCCCTGAGAAAATGGAAAGAGACACTGCGTCCCCTTGCCATGCTTGCAGCATTCCTGCACACATCTCCTTCAGACAAGAAGTGGATGATGTATTTCACAGGTGCCCTTTTATACTCACGGTCGCACGGGTGATAACGTCATAGGCTGCAGCCTGCCAATGTCAAGATCATCATCATGTTTAGTTTCATGCTTCAGACACCAGTAATGCAGGAGGCATTCCATAAAGCGACCTCCCTAGCATTTTGTTTTATATGAATAAAGTATTTTTCCACCTTGATGCAAATACACTCAACAAATAATTCATGACCCTTACTTAATTTAATTGAAGACATCTTTACACACAATTCAATTGTGTTAATTCAGAATAAATCAGTTTATTTGGGTTGACATAATTTAGTTGGTTTATGCTGGTCCAGTTTTTAAAAACTTTTTTTCTAAGGCTTAATTTTCAAACAATGGTAACCACAACATTCAATAACAGAAACTAACTGTCCAACAAAACTGACCATTAACATACCAACATCTTTCCCATGACATAAAATAACACTTAATAAAAACACATAAAATAACACTTAATCCCTAAAATTACTTTCCTAATGCAGTCCCTTGCAAAGCATGCGGGGAACTACAGATCCACTGCCCAAGGCTGCATTTCTCAAAAGCATTGTGTGCTAAGTTGATCGTAGAGACCATTTGTGGCAGTGTTTCTACAATCTATAGGCTTACAATGCTTTGGGAAACACAGCCCAGTTAGTTATGTCAACAAAAATTATTCATGTAGTTTTAGCACAAATGAATTAAGTAAAATATAGTATGTGGATTGAACACAATTAGGTTGTGACAAAATATTAAATTGTGTTACTTTTCATGTTAACTCATTAACTCATTGTAATTAAATAAATAATAATAATACATTTTTTATTTATTTTTAATAATAATTACATTTAATTATTTTTAACATTTTATTTCAATTTAATTAAAATGTATACATTTTTTTTTGAGTGTGTTTATTTTATAATGTCAATTATGATTTTCACTTTGATGCAACATAATGTGTAGGGTAGAGTGGGGGAAAACGCCCCCCTTAAGGAAAATGTGAAATTACAGTGAAACAAAACATAAATGTGACTTGAATTGCCATCCCGGTTTTGAGTGACTATGGCAGGAGTTATTCACCAAATATTAAAATTGCGCAGCCTTCATAATTAATTAGTATTTTGACTGAAAATATTTTTGTACAAAGGGGGCGTTTTGCCCCAGCGGTGGGGTAAAACGCCCCCCAAGGTGGGGTAAAATGCCCCCTTTCTTACCAACCAGTTTGCTTCATAGATCAACAGCAAAATGAGCAGACTACAGTTTTTAATCTCTCAAAGTAAAAGGCAAGTAATGTATCAACATGTATATATATTAATATTTATTTGAGGAATGTCCAAAATATCCGAATTTTTACCATTTATGCAAACAATTAGTTTGTAACATGTTGTACAACATGTTGTAATAAATAAATAAACATTAATTCATTAGCCATTCACAGCCATTTTAACATTTATATTTATACATATAACTAAGCCATGCAAACAAATGTTGTAATAATAAATAAACAAATAAATAAATATATACATAAATAAACAAATAAATAAATACATACATAAATAAACTTTAATTCAGTAGCCATTCACAGCCATTTTAACATTTATATTAATATAACTAAGCCATGCAAACAAATATGTTGTAATAATTAATTAATAAATAAATAAATAAATTCGTTAGCCATTCACTGTTCTTCCATGCACATTTCGCAGATGAATTCCCCTCGAAGCTCATTGGAACAATCTACATGTGCCCACTTTTGGCACCCCTCACACCTGATCCAGTCCCCCCCACTAATTGAAAATAACTCCCCACAGTAGAGGCATTCTGTATCATCTTTCTTCTTATTCTTCACTTCAGCTGCGCTTTTGCGTTTAACTTTTTTTTGTGTGCCTTTCTTTTGTGCAGCTATCTTGTCCACCAACATTTTTTTATATGGCGAGGAGGTCAGCACAGCTGAGGATTCACATGCCCTCTTTCGTGGCCTCTTGTTTTTTATTCTTGGCCTAGGGGACAGCTCTTCCAGAATCGAGGAGGGTGACTGACTCTGTCCTTTAAAAAGGAATAAAAAATACATTAGAATACAGAAACACACTGGGGCCTGTCAAAAGAACACACACACGCACACATAAAAAAACACAAAATTTAGTGATGAATAAGATGATGACGATGATGATGATGACAACAGTAATAGAGGTTGTAATACAAATTAAATTACCAGCTAGAGTGTGTTTTCAAATGACTGGAAGGCACATTATAGTAAGCTCTTTAAAATACATAGTTTTTATTACCATGTTCAGCTGGCCTCTGGAGACTTGTCCCAGGCTGTGGTTGGAAGTGGGCGCTAGTGCTGGGCACCACGGATGATTCACTGGGGCCTGTCAAGAGAACACACACACACAATTTAGTGATGATGAAGATGACGATGACACTAGCCTTATAGTAATAGTAGTTTTAATTGTTTACCACCACTTATCTCCTCCTCAATCTCCCTGCTGTCCTCAAGGGTTGGATCTGGCTCCTCAGTTACTTCGGCTCCTTCAAAGTCTTCATCTTTGTAGACGGTCTTGTCAACAGGCCACATCCCACAGGCCTTGAAACCCTTTTGGCCCCTCCCCACACACGCTGAAGCTGAGTAGGCTTTATCGAAAAGCCCACACACAGCATAAATATCTATGCGTTGTCCTGGGTGAGAGGTCATCCAGTTATCTGCAGCTGTGTTGTATTTTGCCTTAAAAGACTTGAAAAAGGTGCGGTCTAATGGCTGCATCTTGTGGCTGCAGTGGGGTGGGATGGTAATCATTATCACCCCACGCTCTCTCGCAAGCAACACAGCCTCGAGGGTCTTATGCTGCGTTCACACCAAACGCGAATTGAGCGTCTGGCGCGAGTGATTTAAATGTTAAGTCAATGGAAAGGCGCGTTGACGCGCGTCTGGAGGTCCCGCGGCGCGGAAGGCGCGTTACGCGCGGCGCGAAGGACGCGAATCCGCCTCATTCGCGCGTCCAGTTCGCGCGAATGGCGCGAATTGGACGCGAATTGAGCGTCTTGCGCGATACGCGCGTTACACGCGAATGGTGCTTTTGTGCATTCACGCGTTTGAAGCGAATTCTATGGAGTCAAAATAGGGCCACATATATCTGCAAAATAACACAATGTTTTGCAAACAAAAAATATGTTTTGCAAAAAAAAAAAAAAGTTTTGCAAAAAAAAATAATAATTTTGCAAAAAAAAAATAGAATATTGAGAAAAAAATGCTTTTTTGCAAGTAAAAAAATAATAATTGCAAAAGAAAAGTTACCACTGAGAGAAAAAATAAAGTTTAGCAAAGTAAAACTTGCAGCATTGACTTTGCAACACCTTTGCGCCGCTCCTTTAAATCCGCGTTTCCGTCATCCGTGCCTCTGCGGCGCAAGCTTTCCTTTGCGCTTCATTTTTCTTTGCGCCTCGCTTTGTGTCCCTGATTTGACGTGGGGGAGGGGTCAAGAGGTTGGGGTGTGTACATGGGTGTGTACAAGGGACGAAGGCGCGTCCTTCTCGTTACGTCAATCAATACAATCTGACTTAAATTTGGCCACTCGCCCTTGAGGCTGAGCAACTGTGCTGATCTCTCGCTGTCTCAATTAATTTGCCCAATCTCATTCACTTTCTATGCAGAGGATGATCCATCGATTTCTAGCATTCTGGTGTAAGGGTTATAAATACCCATGTTGCATGCATGCAGCTCTCAGCTATGTTAACTAACCAAACTACATCAGGAATCATTTCTTGAATCTGTCTGACACATCATCAGTGTTGGGGTAAAGTGTTACAAGTAGAGCTGTCAATTTAACTCATTAACTTAAAAAAAACACATGATTAAAAAAATGTATGCAATTAATCATGCCCAATATATTCTTGTGTTCAAAGACAGCTAGATGATATGCAGCAGAATGACACACAGAGGTCTCGAGATCCATACGGTCTGGGGCTCGCGCTGATGACGTAACGAGAAGGACGCGCCTTCGTCCCTTGTACACACCCATGTACACACCCCAACCTCTTGACCCCTCCCCCACGTCAAATCAGGGACACAAAGCGAGGCGCAAAGAAAAATGAAGCGCAAAGGAAAGCTTGCGCCGCAGAGGCACGGATGACGGAAACGCGGATTTAAAGGAGCGGCGCAAAGGTGTTGCAAAGTCAATGCTGCAAGTTTTACTTTGCTAAACTTTATTTTTCCTCTCAGTGGTAACTTTTCTTTTGCAATTACTATTTTTTTACTTGCAAAAAAGCATTTTTTTCTCATTATTCTATTTTTTTTTTGCAAAATAATTTTTTTTTTTTGCAAAACTTTTTTTTTTTTGCAAAACATATTTTTTGTTTGCAAAACATTGTGTTATTTTGCAGATATATGTGGCCCTATTTTGACTCCATAGAATTCGCGTCTGACGCCCGAGTTGAAAAATTTGAACTTTGGCGTCAATTCGCGCCGCGTTAACCAATCAGGAGCCTGCTTGCTGCTGTCACGTGGTAAAGTGACGTGTATGAGAAACCCTGCATAAATTAAAAATAGTACTATTGTGTCACAAAATGTAGTTTTAAGACTTTTTCAGGTGGGAATGTAGTTGTTTAAAGCTCAATCTGTGGTTTTTTATAAAGAGAGCGCCTATTGAAAAAAAAAATTCTTGTGTTTTTGGAGTTGTGAGATCCAGGCGATCACCGGGCAATCACCGCTCATAACCCCGGCGAAGGCAGCCTTTCCTCGGCCAGTCCTTCTGGCGTCTGCCGCTGGCTCTGATGTCCTGTAGTGGTTCGTCTTGTGTGGATCTAACGGGCGATCTTTGCTCTCATGAATATATTGTCTGCCAAATCGTTTTGACTGAGGGCAAAGAGAAGTTTCATAACTTTATATTTTAAGGATATTTAAACATACATGCAGTGAAGATAACGTAGGAGTTGCCTGGACCACATTTGTGTGGCTATTAATGCTTAATATATATGTTTAATGAAAATGAAAAGAGGCAGAGTGGTGTTTTATGACATATTTCTCCTGGAGTGCCTTGAACGCGCGTCAATTTCGCTTCCAGCGCTCGATTTCTACGCGCGTCCAATTCTCTGCTGACGCGCGAATGCATTCAAAATGTACGCGCGTGAAACTAGACGCGGTAGACGCGATTTTGACGCTCAATTCGCGTTTGGTGTGAACGCAGCATTATGCGAGTGGTGGCCATCCAATATCAGAATGTGAGGCCTCTGAGGAGTGCATCCAATGGTGTCACAAAAATGTCTCAGTCACTGGAGAAACAGTGTACTGTCCATCCACCCTGAGTCAGTCACTCCACCAATCGATCCTGCTGGGGCACCACACAGCAGGCGCTCATTCATTCTTTTTCGTGGAAAAATGAACAGTGGTGGTACAAACTGCCCAGCGGCGTTCATGGAACAGGCAGCAGTGACAGTAAAGTCTCTTTCCGCACTTGTGACTCTGGCCACCTGCCTCTTCCCCTTTGAAGCAACAATTTTGTTTGGCGTCTGTACATTCTGGACACCCACCTCATCCATATTCCACAGACGGGTGGGGTCAACGTTTTCACCAAGCCTATGGAGCTCATCCTCATAAAGACGAAAGAACAGGTCCACCTTCGGTCTGTTGAACCCCACCATCCTAGAAATGCTCGTCGCCTGTGGAGTCCTGACAGACAGGGTTCCTTGTCTTCTTAGAAAATTATAGAACCAGTCTTTCCCTGCCATCTTGCGCTCTGAATTAAAACAATGGTTCAAGCCTAACCTCTCTGCCAGGTCATAGGCCAGCCTCCTTACATCAATCGTTGAAAGCCCAAACAATGCCCTCTCCATTGATTGAATGTGCTCAGTTAACTGGAGCTCGAATGATGACGTAAACACTGCTTTGCGGCCTAAACACTTTGATCCAGGCTCCAAAACCTTTTTATCCCTATGCCGCCTCAACATCTTTGGGGGGACTCCAAATTGATGGGCTGCAGCCTTCAAAGCAGTTCCCTCTTCAATCGCTCTGATGGCATTTTGTAGAGCTTGCTCTGTATAAGCACCACGGTCACTTTTTCTCTTATATGTCCGCATCTACATGGAGAGAAAAAAATATATATGAGGTTGAGATTTCTACACTAGGCCTTTATGGGGTTGATAATTTATGTATTTGTTCACCACTATCACCAAGACAAACAGAAAACAATAAATAAATATTAAACTTATAAATTTGTATACTTATGTAGTGAAATATATTCAATAAATGCATTAAAAGCCACTATGTTTTATCATTGGGTCACCTAACCACCTTCCATCAGTGAGCTAACTGTGCTATCAAGCTAGCCTAATGCTCACTTGAGGTAATTTTTTTTTATTTTGTTCAAATATTTTGATTTTACCTCCTAGTTATACTGCATTAAGTGTAAAACAAAGGATTTGATAGACAGAAATATGTTATTATAGTAATTATGATAGAGAGAAACTATGCCCTTTGGGGGGCGTTTTGCCCCTCAGCATAGGGGGCATTTTACCCCACAAGCTATGACTTTTTTTAAAAAATGTTTAATTTTTAAAATATAATTATATTACTTATAAATGACATTTCCTCTCAAACTACAGACTTCACTATTCATCTATCATACATCACTGTGATATCCTGCAGACCAATATTCTCTTAAACACTTGTTTACTAATATCTGAAAATTATAGCACTTACCGTGTAATCCTCTTCTCTTCAAATACGTCGCTGGTGTCAGCTTCTCCAAGGAGATTTGTTTATCCCCGTTGTCAACGAAGTGCATAGCAACAGTGAAAATGTATCTTGACTCCCTCTAGTGGTTATTTTGGGAAAAACAGGTGGGGGGCGTTTTACCCCAGAGGGGCGTTTTCCCCCACTCTACCCTATAATAACCATAGACTGCAAAAAATATATATATGCACGTAGTGTCCGGGACGTCACCCATAGGATTCTGAAGAGCAGTTTTGAAGCGTAAAGTAGGGACGAGCTGGCCGTTGCCATCTTGGATCATAGATCATAGAAAATGGGCAAAAAGGCGCGTGGGTGGAGCTGAGGTGACGTGATTGCTAACAGACAGCAGATAAATGGCTATCCACCTGTCACTCAAAGTGGCCACACCCTTAATTACGTAGAACTTTAAGGCATTATATAATGTAAATGAATTAGTTATAAAAAAAATCACCCCCCTCACAGTTGTCATGAAGGGCAAAATTACCCGTATAGGCCAAAACCATAATTTGTACCAGGCTGTAAACATGTTTTTTTTTTCTTCTGTGAAGTTGGGCATTTTAGCATGGGGCTCAATGAGATTCTGCTCCCTTCTGGAGCCTGTGCCTAGTGGCCAGTCGATTAATTGCAGTTTAAGTCACTTCCGTATTGGCTTCAAGAGAAACTGCAGGAGGTTGCCGCTTGATAATAACCTCAAATCACGATTTCTCATTGAAGCAAAATTCGACGATCAGCTAGGAGCAGGCAAACACAAACCTTTTCTCCTTCTTTGTCCTTCAGAGCAGATATCCTGTAGCTGACACAAGCCACGGCTATGCTGCCCTCTATAGGTCTGGTTCAGTAGTAGTGCCTCCAAGACCAGACACAATCAGAATCTGAAATAATGTTTAGTCTGAGACCAGTCTCAGTCATTGTCTAATGATCTGAAAACTGTTGGGCACTGATTGTTTGTTGAATATAGATTTAAAAAAAAGCTGTGTGAAAGCTGAACTACCACTTGATTGTTTTTGAGACTTTCTGGTTTGCTGTGAGTGTCTGCATTTTGTCTTTTAATTTTGCAGGTACTGAGTGGACGGGCCCCAAAAACCGCATGCTGGCAGGGGTCATCACAGATTATTTCTTTGGTTTTGGCTACATCCTCCTTGCAGGGGTGGCCTACCTCATCAGAGACTGGCGTAAACTGCAGTTGGCCATATCTGCCCCCGGCTTCCTCTTCCTGTTCTACATCTGGTGAGTTGCAGAGAAGCTGAAAACTCTTCTACAGGAAACACAAATAATAAAAATAATAATAATAATAATAATGTGTTTTATTTAATGGCGCCTTTCACAACACCCAAGGTCACCTCACAAGCAAAATACAGATCAATACACAACACAACACGAACACTCTGCATATACAGATAAAGTGCAGTCAAGACTCAATAAAACATGTTATAAATAAGCCTGTATAAAAAGATAGGTTTTAAGACGTGTTTTAAAAGTCAATAAACAATCGTTATTGCGAACATCAACGGAAAGGGAGTTCCATAGGCGGGGGGCAGCATAACTAAAAGACCTGGACCCATGGTAGTCAGTCGAATCCGAGGTACCACAAGCGAAATTGAAGATGAAGATCTCAGAGTACGTGAAGGAGTGTAAACATGAAGAAGTTGAGTAAGGTACTGGGGTGCAAGATTATGAAGTGCCTTGTAAGTAAGAAGCAGGATCTTGAATTCAACTCGATACTTTACTGGAAGCCAGTGCAATTGCTGAACTGGAGAAATGTGCTCAGTAGAAAGTAATCTAGAAAGAACACGTGCTGCAGAGTTTTGAACCAACTGAAGCTTATGTAGCAGTTTAGCGGGGACACCTGTGAGAAAACCATTGCAATAGTCTGTACGTGAAGTGACTAATGCATGAATAAGAACTGCGGTATTGTTGGTTGAGAGGAAGGGACTCTCCGGTTAATGTTATGCAAATGAAGTATGCAGTCCGCATGATATTATTATTAATGTGAGTTTCAAATGATAGTGTGCTATCCATGATAACACCCAAACTTTTAACCTGTGAGGAAGGAGATATTGCATATTGTCAATGTACAAAGAAAAATTATTAGATTTCGATAAAACGGATCTAGTGTCAACAAGTAAGGTCTCAGTTTTGTTGCCATTTAGCTTCAAGAAGTTCACTGATAGCCAGTCTTTAATTTCAGCTAAACAGCTGGACAAAGACGGTGGAGGAAAAGAACCAGTCGGTTTGACAGACAAGTTGGGTGTCATCCACATAACAATGAAAATGAATACCATGTTTTCTCAAAATATAACCAATGGGAAGCATATAAATAATGAAAAGAAGTGGGCCCAAAACAGAACCCTGGGGAACACCAGTGGTGACTGCAGATGTTCTTGATTTAAAACTTTTTAATTTAGTAATTAGTGCTGAGTGCGTCCAGAAAGATACAACCTAAACCAAGAAAGAGCAGTGCCAGCAATCCCAATTGAAGCTAACCTGTCAAGAAGAATCTTACGTGAAACAGTGTCAAATGCAGCGCTCAAGTCAAGAAGGACAAGTATGGTTAAAAGCCCAGAGTCAGCTGCCAGCAGCAGATCATTGGTTATTCTGACAAGAGCATTCTCAGTGCTATGGTGAGGACGAAAACCCGATTGAAATTGTTCATACAAATTATTATTAGAAAGATATTCTTGAATTTGTATTGAAATACACTTTTCCACTACCTTAGAGATAAAAGCTAAATTCGAAATTGGGCGAAAATAATGTCAAATGAAACGGTTCGAGTTTTCACAGGTGCAAAATCATCTAAAATCATGTTCAGTCCATCATTGTAATATGAAACTAGATCATCAACAGTAGAGAAATCAGATTTACTGGATAAGATGGCAAGTTCATCAGCAAGAGTAGGCACATCAATGTTCTTAATATTCCTAAATGTGATCGGACGACACAGGTTTACCTTAAAAACTGCCCGTTGGGCATAAAAAGACACCAGCAGGTGATCTGATATGGACAGGTCAGAAACAGTACAATTATAAGGTGTTATACCTGAAGGATGTTATAACTCCGCCGAGACCCGCAATGTATGTATTTCCGTTGTGGTATGTACACAATATCCAAGGGAAGATGTAGAGCTGACGGTATAGATTAAAAGGACGCACACGGAGCTGAATGAGTTCCGTCGCCGAAACACTCAGTCAATCTCATGTCAATCTTGAGTGCCTATAGAGTACTGCATCCTTCATATCTCCGAAAAGTCTTTAGTTTTATTATATTTATAAAAGAAAGATACGCTGTACCGAGTCTTTCCGGAAAAAAACGAGCGGCTGGAGGCGTATCGTGTGGGCGGAATTAAAGAATCACGAGCGCACGCAGCAATTGCGTTGAGAAAGCTGAGAAAAGCTGAGAAAGCTGTGACATAAATGTGGAAAAAACTTTATCCTAAATAAACAATGGAGATCAATCGGATTTAGCCATACATATGATCCAGAATAAGATCTAGAGGCTGAAATTGAACAGGAGAAGCAGCAACGACGACTACAGCAGGCCGTCTCTGTGATACGTACTGTAAAACGTATAACTTATAATGGTACCTGCTTATAGCGGCTTGTCATGCGCGAGTTTTGCAACATCTGTGTGTGTTTACTCATGGTTTATGAGGACATCATTTGATTTATGGACTGTATGCGATTTAGTGTTAGCAGTAGCAAGCGGAACGGTTTTGCAAGTCAGACTAGTGCTTTTTACATAGAAAAACAACTCTGGGAACTCTGAGTTCGGGCCAAAATTCAGAGCCCGGTCCCCTCCCCCAGACAGCATGCTAAATACACATAATCTTTACTTTATTTAATTTGATGTAAGTGTGAACTTGTGAATTGAAATTTAGTGGGAATAGTTAATGAGTTTAACTGCACCCATGTTCCAAAGTGTTAAGTCACATTGCATTTATGGTTCAGGCGTTAGGCTCAAAAAGGTTTGGTTTTACATAAAGTTTGGTTTCAGATTTTAAATTACTTATTTCCAGGGGTCTTGCAGAAGCCAAGCAACAGCAATTAAAATGAATGGAATGCTTAAAGATTTGAATGCTTTAGGTATTCCAGACCTCCTTAGTGTGAAATTGAGGGGAACTGACTTCACACGTCCACTAGAAATCTCCTTGAAACTATTTGGTTAAAAGGAATTGTAAAAGCCTAGTTAGTTCTGAGAAAATATCTTTTATCATTCCTTTTGCAGATGCCATAACTGAAATTTTGTATGTAATATAATGACATGTGACGTGTGAAAATTGTCCAAGTACTTTTGAGGCCACTGGAGCATATGTTCATGCATGTGTTCCTGTTATTCATGTTTTGTTTTTTTGTTTTTTATTCTTAGGGTGCTTCCTAAATCTGCCCGTTGGTTAATGGCCAATAAGAAGCATGAAGAGGCATTGGATCTGATTCGTAAGGTGGCACTTATTAATGGCCAGCCTCTGGTGGACAACGACATTGAACTCTTTCAGGTCTGGCATACTCTTAGTCTCACTAATATAGTCTCACTTAGTCTCACTCATAGTCAGATTTTTAACTATACTGGCATGACTATTTGACTATTACTGACATGTAACGTGAACAAACCAAAGTTTGTATCAAAACTTGTTTTCAAAAAAAAGAATTATAGCGTCTGTTCACTTCACTCCTCCTGGGCTTCAGGCATTGCCATTATGTGCCTATTGGCACAGACAGTTTGCACAATACAACGGGGTTAGTTTTAGCTGGGAAATATAGCTGAAAAAAAATCTTAAAGGAATAATAATTTGTCATCTTTTATTCACTTATGTCACTTCTAATCCCATGGAACAGAAAAGTAATTGTTCTGATCGTTCTTGCCATGAAATATAATAAATGAGAACCTTGAGCTTCAAAAAACAACACAAAAGCATCCTATATGCCCAGGGTTTTCAAACTCTTCTAAGAGCTTCCCCAGCGTTGCTCAATTTAAATCTCCCTTATTTAACAAAGCTGAATAAATTAATGTGTCAGAGTTATGCTTGTTTTCCATTTATGGTTATGTGGTCGGGGGCTATATATATTTTGTTCACACAGTGCGCGTTCCGGAACTAATCCTGAAAATGTTACTAGGTCCCCATCCCGTGTTTGCGTTCACACAGAAGACACTCTAGCAAGGGGGGGCCAGTGCCCCCCTCTGGCCCCCCTAAATTTGGAATCATATCGCATCAAACAATTTTCTGAAACTGGTTGTAATGTGCAGTTTTTGCTGTGGCTGTGTGTGAAGAAAAGAGTACTTTATTGTGTCATAACCAATAACCAAAGCAGAGAAGCAATGAGGAGGTAGCAAGTAGTCTGTTTATGAATGATTCGTCACTCAGTCTGCATTCGCTCAAATAGTTGTTAAACGCAGGCTATAATGGTTGCTACGCACTTGATTATAGATAAAATAAGCTCTCTTTATACACATTGTGTGTAACTTCACCCATATGCAGCAGTGATACTGTAGATTAATTTTACTGACTTGACGACTTTGAATTCCACTCAGTCATTTTGTTCATTTAAACATACTGGTAGTTAAAATATATGTTTTCAATGGCTAATTTCTCCGAACACGTCCACATATGTAATCTTTGCTCATATTCTGAATTAGGAAAATGCAGCCAAAGATAAATTATGACCAACGCAATGAAAGAACCGTTCATGTGTGACTATGACAGAGACGTGTTTTACCCGAGAAAAGTTACAGAAAATAATATAATTTCAGTCTTGTTCACATATAGCGAGAAATAATATTATTTTATCCAATTGTCCAGTGTTGCTTATAGAGTATTAGATGTTTGTTTTTATGCCTATGCTAACTTTGCGAAGAGTCCGCTAACAGAGAGCAGGTAAGCTACAAAACATGTAAAATAAATGGTTTAGTTTTACTTTTATAAATTGAGCCTGCATGATCATATTACAGATACATTACTTTTCAAATAAATAAATTAACTTGAAATGATTTTACTTCACGTGTAGAGACTGCAGAGTGATACAGTACATAGCCAAATAAAAAAGACTTTCAATAATCCAGAAAATAAGTTAAAGGTCCCATGGCATGAAATTTTCATTTTATGAGGTTTTTCAACATTAATACGAGTTCCCCTAGCCTGAATATTGTCCCCAAGTGGATAGAAATGTTGATCGGTGTAAACCCGAGTTCTGGCTGTCTTTCTCTGCCTTTGAAAAAATGACAGGCCAGACTAGCCAATCCTGAAGTCTCCTGGTTTGACGTCCAAGCATGAACGGTTACCTCCCTTTCCTCCACCCAGAGAATCTGGCACGCCCATGCAAGCGCTCGAGAGATCATTGCTTGTGAACGAGTGAACGCTGGCAGTTTCTCAGTGTTTGGAAGTGTTTTTTCAGTTCCTTCTGATCTGTGATCAATGATTTCTGATGTGTAGCTAATTATTTATTATTCGTGCACACTCAGCGGCTTCTCTCTCTCCCGACAGAACGGTGTTTTCGTGTTTTCTATCTTGTGAGTCAGTGTTTTTGTACGTCCTCGTCACGTCTATCAGTTCTAAAATGTGCACACAGTCGTTTCTGCTCAACATCAGCAGAGTAACATCTTTAGAGATAAACCTCACACACGCCGAGGCTCGGACTGCACTGGCCGGTCGGCCTTCAACATCCCCGACCCCCAGTACTGCATCTGGCCCACAGCGGAGGCGCCTTACGCGGCGCGAGATTAAGCAGAAGGGGGGTAAGCGTGAGGGTATCCGGCTAGGCTAGGCAGCTTTCCCCACAATAAACTGTATTACATTCGATTACTACTGTTGTGTCTTTGTTTGCGCTATGTACTCAATGCGCGTCACTGACTCTTTTCATATGATAGGAACATATCTAAAAATAATGCTATTATCAACACTTACTCGTAACTCGTTCATCTCGACAGCTGTAATGGTACTTTGCATGTGTTACAAAGTTGGTAATAAGGATGAAGACGGACTCGGTGTGACTGGGACTCGTGTTTATTCAGAACTCTCAGATACAAACACAATAAACTCGCGCTGACTGACAGCGCTCTCATAACTCAATAGTTACTATAAATAACTTTGTTAGCAATCGCTCCGTCTCCGTGATGTCCGGTTCGCGAACGAATCATTCTTTTGAATCGGTTCTTTTGAGTGAACCGAACCAGTTCACCAAATTGGACTGAATCGTTCTAAACGGTTCGCGTCTCCAGTCAGCGCTGATCCATATTTTACTAAAGTTACTAACTTTCTGACATGAGTGACAGTCCCTCCAACTAGAAATAGACTAATAACTTGAAGTATATGCTGTAACTACAACAGTTCACTGAACTGAGACTGACAGAACTGATGTGAAGTGAACTCCGGTCCATCCGTCTCTCTAGCAGCAGCTCGTGCCTGTTAGACCTCGTTAAACCACGCCCCCTCCGCTCATTTCAAATGCAAAGATGTCAGCCAATCACAACAGTGGGCGTTTTTACTGAAGTCTCACAGCAGACACGCCTCTTGAAACAGGGCAGTCAGCCACAGGGCAAACATCAGTATTGAAAAAATGCCTTTTACTTCTAAATTATGACATTTTATGATGTAAAAATCATACTAACAATATAAGTACACCTCAGGAAACATTATAAAATAATAGAAAAATGCCATGCCATGGGACCTTTTAAAGGGTTAGTTCCCCCAAAAAGAAAAGAAAAACACCTAAAGTAACTCACTCTCATGTTGTTCCAAAAACCTGTATTAGTTAGAATGTCGTTAACCAAACCATTTCAGTGCTTCAAGATATGCTGCAAAAATGCCCCTGTTTGAGTTTTAGTCTCAGAGCGTTTTTACACTGGGCACGTTTGTTGTGGTCCGCGTCAGAGCGCGTTCTACACCGCGAATACACCACAGGCTCCCTCTCGCTCGTATCCAAGGTAAATCCTCAACACTATCATCCCTTACATGTGTTTTATTGAACTAAATACATCGTCATCTGATAAAATGCATGCGCAGGTTACTTTTCTTGCGCACCCGAGTCCTTGTTACTTTCACATTCACATGAATCGCGGCACAGCTCAAGCGCAATTTGCGCAACAGAACTCAGACCATCTCCTTCAGGCAGTCTTGAATTCAGTTCCCCTGAGCTCAGCTCACCCGGGTCCGCATGACAACTTTCACATTACCAATTATTCAAACTAATCTGCCAGTGTGAAAATGCCCTCACATTTACATAATGATATAGACTACAGTATAAGCAATAGGCTGTTACATGAGTAACGAGTGCAATATCACAGGAGTTCTGTTTTCTACCCAGAATAGCATGAGTGCAAATGCGGTCTTATGCAACAGTTTAATAAAATAAATAAGTTAATATTGTGTTCAACATAAGAAAGTCATATTTGGAACGACATGGGGGTGAGTAAATGGTGATAGAATTTTCATTTTTAGGTGAACTACCTATTTAACTACTGGTTAAGATAAATGTTAACGTGTGCCCCCTAAAAGCACAAGTGGCCCCTGCCCGGCCCCACTAGTTACCGTGGTCTAGAACCGCCACTGGAAATACTTCAGAATGAAACAGATTATTGTGAGTTTGCAGTCGATTGTAAGAAAGGGTGCAGGGTTTAAGCTGAGCGATTGAAGAAGTCCGGAAGTTAGGGCAGAGATGACAAATGCCTAACCCACCACCAACCTTAAACGTTGACACCACTTTGTTAATTTTTGAAGTGAACTTTTGCCTGTATGGCGATTAGATTTACTGTTTTCGACTGCCACTGTGAATTTGAGAATGCAAATATTGAATGTCACGTCTGGTGTGCAATACCTGTGAGTTGTTGTAGCCATGACAAGGTGTGCCACTTCTCGTCCAGTGTGCAACCAGCTGCCAGCTGTTTACTGGGCTTAAGGAGTTCATTGGTCGGAAAGATTCCAAATTAATAACAACAAATTTGGTCTGTTTCTCACTCAAATCATATGGCTTCAGAAAGAGGAAAAAATATAGTGTACTAAACATATATTCATATTGCATTTATGTCCATTTGTGTTTTGTGAACGTTCCAGCCAGCATTCATTGTAATTGAATGGAAGAGTCATGAGTACAGGGGTGGGGTGGCATACAGATTTGGAACAACATGAGGCTGAGTAAATAATGAAAACATTTTCATTTTTTGATGAACTTACCTATTAAAGTGCTACCTGTTCATTGGTTTAAATGTTGTTCTGGTTTAAATGGTTGACTCTCTTAATCACCAGCTAATTCTCTAGCTTACCAACCACCCAAACCATTTTGGACCAGTTTATAGTCATCTTGGACCAACTAATTATTTATTATAAAACACTGTTACCACAAGACATAACATTTTTCAGTAGTGCTATGAAGTTGCATTTTATCTGAGATGTGAAAGAGTTACAGTTCACTTCAGAATGTACAAAATAGTCACAGTCTCCAACTTGAACTATGGAGGTATGTAGTTTAAAAATACCTTAAGTTAAAATTGTTTTGTTTTGTTTTGCAGAGCCCTAAAAACTCTGACCTGAGGAAGTACACTGTCATTGATCTGGTCCGAACGCCCAAAATGAGGAAACAGTCCCTCATTCTCTTCTACTTGTGGTAAAAGTGCACAGTTAACTGTAAACAACCCAATTTAAATTGGGTTGAGAATTAATTATTTATCCGTTGGACTTGAAGTTTAGGTCTAAAACTCTCAATGTTCAAAAATTAAAGAAAAGGCTAATATGCAGCTATTGAGAAAATGAGTGATACAAGAGTAAAGGCCCATTCACACCAAGGACGATAATGAGTGTTGGGGAAAGTTACTTTGAAAAGTAATGCATTACAGTGTTGAATTACTCCCGTAATTGTGTTACTTAGTTACTATTTAATAAAAGTCATGCACAATTAACTCTAAATCAACAAATAACAATAGAGCAAACCTCATATCAAAACACTACAGCGTACTGTTCACAAAAGCTGTTGAAGAAACTGCTGGGCATTTGGGGGTGTGTGGTTTTGGTAATACTCTAATTCAGTCATTTATTCTAGCATTTCCTGCTGAGGCTCTTGTTTCCCTAAGTTTTGCATGTTTCTATTTTATGTTTCATAATAATAATAATAATTTAAAAAAAAACTTCTGCTATAGTTCTGAAGTTGGGTCATTCCCTTATTCATTTTTAGAACTTATTTTAGGGTGCTTCATAACAGGAATTATCCAGTTTTCTGCTTCACAAAATAGAAGTATTTGATTATGCTGATTTTGTTTGTTACAGGTTTGTGAATGTCCTGGTGTACTATGGGCTGTCACTCAATATTTCAAACTTTGGTATGAATATCTACCTGACACAGATGATCTTTGGCTTGGTGGAGATGCCAGCACGTACCATTACTCTCTTCACCCTAAACCGCTCGCGCAGGATATCCCAGTTAGCATTCTTGGCAGTAGGTGGCCTGGCCTGCCTTCTAACCATATTCATTCCAGATGGTAGGTGAAAAACCAAACATTTACTTAACTAGAGCTCTAAAATCACTTGGACTCTTAATGTCCCCTTTTTCACTGGTTGTTATAATTGATCAAATTTTGTGCCAGTTATATTTGTTTTGCATCAGTCTATACCAGACTAAGTTGTAGTACTTCTAAAACCTGCAGGAAATTATAGGCCAACGCAGAGCCTATTTTCCAGCCCAGAACCACCTTTTCTGTAGTAGAAACAGTTACAGATTGAGCACAAATTCTGGCACACTGTTGGTAGAAAATGAAAGAGGAGCATGTTTATTGTTTCTCAATGCATTTTAAGATATTGTATCTAGAAAATCACAACATTTCAAATTTAAGAAGGCCCTTTTCCTACAATATGTGGTTTCTTGCAGACGTTCTGGAAAAATAAAGAAACCCCAAAGATGTTGGCATGTAATGCAGTGTGCATGAGTTACCATTGGTTTTAATTGATACATAGTAATAATTCCCTCCAATAAACAGACCACAGGCTCCATTTGATGTAATGATGTCATAGCTCCTCAGTGATCATGCCAACGTTTACTACTGTTGATGGGGCAGAAGTCTGGAGAATTCTGGGCAACATTTAAAAACCTGGACTTACGCAAACTGTTTATATAACTCACTAATATGGAAAATGAAGATTCAGAATGAAGATTAGTGTGGGTAATCTTCCCCTCCAGGCAATCAGGTTTTGTGAAACAAAACGAGAGACCATTTCTTTTTTTCATAACAAAACTCATCCATCCATAATTTCTGTCCTCATAGATCTGTCCATTGTTCGCACTGTACTTGCCATGGTGGGCAAGTTTGGCATCACTGCATCATTGTCCATTGTGTACATTTACTCAGCAGAGGTCTTCCCAACAGTCATCAGGTAAGCAAGGGCAAGTGTTTCATAAAGTGCGATAACGCTATACTCAAATATGAAAAATATGAAAAACTTGGACACTAATAGAATTCAGTCATTAATGGAGATTGAAGTGAGTTCCCACTAAAACAGCCTAATGGTGCGTTCACACCGGACGCGAATGTCACGATTCACGCGAGTGATTTACATGTTAAGTCAATGCAGAGACGCGAATAGGCATTCGGCGGCGCGAATTGAGTGTTTTGAACGCGTGATTCGTGTTAATTGCGAAAAATCTGAACTTTGGCGGATATTCCAAAATCACTCAAGTTGAAAAATCTGAACTTTGGCGGATATTCGCGCCACGTTAACCAATCAGGAGCTTGCTCTAGTACTGACAACAATGAGGAGAAAATCTGTATATTAATATCTGGTTCAGACAATATGATTATCACTGTGATAATATTAAATGACATATAAGCTTTACATGAAATAAATCAAAACAATTCAGTCAAACATTCAAAGTCAGTGCTAGTCGGCTACAACTGTAACGTACATTTATAGCCTAAAAATAAAAAAGTAATAACTTCACTTTACCCCAAGCCTAAACCATTTGCCAGGGAACAAATTATAGATCCATGAGACCAAAGATCGCCTGTTACATATACACAAGACGAATTATAGCTCGAGACACCAGAGACATCAGAGCCAGCGGCAGACGGCAGAAGGACTAGCCGAGGAAAGGCTACTCTCGCTGGGGTAAACAAGCGCGGAGCGCCGCTGATCCACTGGAGCTCACAACTCCAGAAAACACCAGATAAAATGTTCAAATAGGCACTCTTTTTATAAATAAACCACAGATTTGAGCTTTAAACAACTACATTATCGCCTGAAAAAGTCTTAAAACTACGTTGTCACACATTAACAGCAGATTTTTACAAAAAAAGACGTGTAAACACAGCCCATATCAGCCATTTCTCAACGAGACGTGCCGGCTGGCAGAAGCCCCTCCCATGACGCAAATTCACATCTGTTGTGCAATGAATGTCACACGCGAATGAAGCGAATTTCACGCGCGAATGAAGCGAGTAAACTCAAAATGTTCCAGCGTCCAACTTCGCACGAATAGTGCAATTTATTTGCGTCATTCGCGTCCGGTGTGAACGCCACATAAGATTGTTAGTTCGTCTCCAAGTTTGGCAAAGTTAGGTCTGTTTTGATGGCATTACAAGAGTTTTGGGAGTTTTCACCTGATTAGGCTGAGAGGTAAATAAAGCCACAAAATATTTACCCGGAACTTCATTTAGACCCTGGTTCCTGCGGTCGAAACTCACCGAGTACCACCCCAAAGTTCCTAGTTCCTGGGGAAAGTTCCTGCGGTGGAAACGCGGCTTAAGATCAGAAAACCCTCTTGGTTTAAGCCGTTTACACTTTATATAAGCAGCAACTTATAATAAAACTAACAGTGCTACTAAAAAGATAAGCACAGGAGATTTGACTCATACAATTTATTGCACATTATTGCAATTTATTCCAATAGTGGTTAGTGTTTTTATGTTTCTATGCTTACAATAATGAAAAAAGTTTATGACTATGATTTGAGGTTCGGTGCAGATTAATTATTATTTTGATGTAAATGTGACAGTCCTCATCATCTTTGTAAGTACATGTCAGCTTATTCTACTAACCTGAACCCTAACCCAACAGTCTACTAATACTGTAATGAGAGTTATTTGACATTGTAACAATGACTCAGTCAGATTGGGATCCATTTGCAGTTTATTAAAAGAACTCAAACTCACAGTACAAACAGGTGTGGGTCGGTAAGCCAGGGCGAACAGCAATATCAAAGGCAGGGCAGAAAACATGGTCATAACAGGCAAAGGTCGGGGCAGGCAGCAAACAGTCGATGAATAAAGTCCAGGCAAACACAGATCAAAGGGCAGGTAGCACAGGGCACACAAACAATAGTCCAAGGCTGAGTCAAAACACAGGCAGATCAATAACAGGGGATAAACGCTCAGAAATGCAGCCGGGGCAAACAAGACTTCGCAATGTGTGTGAAACCAGGGTAGATATAGGTTGAGTAACCAGGATCAGGTGTGCAGTAATCAGTCCCAGAGTGAGGGTGAATGTCAGTACTCTGGTGAGTGTGACCTTTGGTGGCCGACGGTGGAATTTTCACTGGCGTTTGTGACAGACATGTAGTTGCAAAGTTGGGACCCAGAAATATTATTTTTTTCCTCTGTAGCGGACTTTAAAAATGACTGACATTAATTTAGTGATCAAATTTAACACTCATGGATATATGAAAATATTTTGTAATTATTATTTAAATCTGAATAATTTTTTTATTGTTTGTCATGAATCAACATCTCAGGAAAATGTTATGGGGTTTCATATCAAAATGTGACTTTCTGTTATGATACAAGGCATTGATTTTCCATGTCCACTGACATCAGGATTATCAGGCATTTCGGGCAACTGAAGTGAATAGGGAAAGAAATTATATTTCAAAATTCATATGAAATATTAGATATTATTATGAAAATCTTGCCAATTACTACTCACATTATTACACTTTTTATTACATGGTGCCCCAAGAACACATTAATATACAAATATATGCATATTTGCAAATAATATGCATGTATAGATACATTGTATTTAATGGGAAAACCCGCTTATGGCCATTTTACACACATCTTACATAAAGCAAAATTATATATCAAATCATTCTGTTATATCTTTCATAACATAGTTGAGAATCATCTTTATACAAAGTTTGGTATGAAAAAATCCTGAAACCTAAAAATGTATTGTTTTTGCCTATTTTGCCTTTGCCCTTTATGTCTATTCATGTCTTTGTTTTTATTGAGTCCTGGTGTCCTTTACAGGGGACATAGCATAACTTATTAATAAAATATTATTTTGCAATAATGTTATTTTTCCATTTTTTTCTTATGCTCTAAACAATGTAATGACACGAAAAAAGACTAAATTAACAAAATTTCATTAAAAACATTTCTGGTTCTCAGGACGTTATAGTTATTAGAATGTCTATAGTGGGCTATCAAAATTGCAACTCAATTTTACAATTTATGGCCAAATATCAAAATAAATACTAAATGTTATAACCTACACTGTTTTTTTTTATACAGACACGCTGTCCGTATGAAAGCACTACACAAGCCTGCTGTTGCAGTTACTTGACTGCTGTGTGAAATAAGTCTTAAGGCACATCTGTGATGCTTTTACTAGGCTTTGAATAGAGTCTCTATAAATTTGACCATATCATTGAAAGGTTCTTATATAAAGTACACTAAGTGCATTGGAAGTCCCCGTGGATCAATGTGAAGCTTACTGCTTTGCTCAAAATCACAGTAGTGATAGTGACTCTCATTTCATTAGTTGCCTTTGTGGTTATTATTCTTCATATTATTAATCCATCTGCTTTGACAACATTGTATGAGAACTGAACAGAGCTGGACGATTACATCACTGTTTTCTTCAGAGCTGCTGATAAACTAAGTCTGCATTTACATGACAACAATGTACTATATCCGGAAACCTTTTTTTCCCTCTGTACAGATGACGACGTAATCAAAATGATCCCAATCCACACGGATCCTCGAAAACATCTAAAAATCCTGTATTATGCATGCCAGACAAGTAGCTGGCATTGTCATTTTGTAAAGAAAGACTACGCGTCTGTGATCATACACATTCAAACGCGGTCACCGTTTTCATGGATTCACATTTTTTAAGTTTATATGGAGATGATAACGGTATCGTTTTCAAAAACTTGCACTTTGAAATCTATTTCAAAGTTTGCGTTCTCAGGCCACCAAAACGCTGTTGTCGTGTAAATGAATACTTTAATTTATAAATTAATAAATTAATACTTTCCAAAGTTCAGTTGAGATGTGATATATGGAAACACATATTTCTTTTTCTCAGGCAAAACGGCATAGGGATGGCTTCGATGTGTGCACGGGCAGGTGGAGTGATTGCACCCATCATCTACCTCTTGAGAAACATCAGCCATCACGCCCCCATGGTGGTATTCGGCCTGTGCCCACTCATAGGGGCCGCCCTCACTATGTTTCTGCCTGAGACGGCCAATAATCCCCTACCAGACACTATAGAGGATGTGGAGAGGACCAGGCTCAGGTGAGACATCACAGAGTCAAGAGCTCTATGCCAAATATATCCGTGTTTTCAATCATTAGATTGTAGTTCTATGCAATCCACTTATATTTTAACATCTTCAGTGGCGTAGTAAGTAAAGTGTATGGCTAAACGATCTTGGTTTTGATGCGATCGACCCAGGTTTGAATCCGCTTTTTGCAGAGCTCGCTCTTATCTCTTTTCTCATCACAAATCACATCGGAAAGGCATTTACTTTCAATAAAAATTAAGAAAATGTTCTAAATGTGGAAATAAAGTACCTAACGAAATGTTTAATAATAATAAAAGCATTTATTGGGTAGGGTTAGGGGTAGGTGTAGGGAGGGCTTTTATTGTCCCATTAAGGCGGCATCCAATAATTTAGATAAATATAATAATTTACACTCTATGTTATTGTTGCACCCTGTTAATGTCCAACAATACTGAGGTGCAAATAGCATGTATCTGTCAAAATAAAGTATAAATTACATGTAATTACTATTTACACATATTGCAAAGAACTGCTACTTTTATATGGTGTAAGTAGAATATATTACTATTTTCACTTAGTAAATAGCATCTACAGCTATAAATATTATTATAAATAAATATTATTAAATAAGCAAATATATAAGGACATATCAGAAAACGATGCCAAGTCCAGGGGTCTAGACACAATAGGACACGTTCAATTTTGTTGTGACACCACATTAATTATTAATTAAATTAATTTTCAACAAAATGCATTTCCAAACTAGTCTTTTGTGCCATTTGAAGTACCGATATACAATTTAAGTGCATTAAGTAAAACATTGCATTGATAATTAGCATTTCCCTCAGCTATATTGATAAAATGTAGTTACTGTTGATAATGTTGACTAATCATCAGCCCTAATCCATTCTGCAGATTCTCCTCCCAAATCCACACAGAAGTGCTGAAATCATCAGCAGAATCTGGGCCTTGGTTTTAATTTGTCCTCAGAGATTTCATAAGTGTGAATTCTTGCAGTTTACAATGTTATTAAGTTTTAAACACCTTTTTGGAGACCCTTTTGTTGATTAGTTTCTTTTTGTTTTGAGTTGTTTATTTTGTTGACACTTACAGTAGGGACTCTAAAATGGACTTCAGCAGCAACTTCATCAGCACCCCAACCCCCCTCATTTTAAAAAAAAAAGGAAGGCTGAATAGAACATAAACCACAAGTCAAAACAACAAAGCTTTCAGCACCTCAAGAAAACCACAATATTTTATGAAGAACATACATCACAGTTAAACCTGATACACATGAATTGTGGTTGATCTTTGCCCTCATTTGCCTTACAGCGCTACGGCTGAGAAGTCACAACATGCTCTGTATGAAGAGTGTCCCAAACAGAACCTCGACATCATTCTCTGAACAGCGGGCCAAAATTAAACTCTCTTCAAACAATCATTACGGAAGGAAGGACTTTTCTTTCCAAGACCGCTTGAACGTAGTCAGGCAAGTGGATGCCGCCAAATGCAATACTTATATGAAGACAAGGGAAATACATTACTGAGCTTGGATTTTTGAAGCAGTTTTACACAATCATATACATTAATATAAGGGCATTTAGTATGTTTTTTTATTTTTATTAAATGTATATATCTGATGTCCAATGTCTAATTTTGCATTTTAATACTCTCACTCTGTTTGCTGGGTTTGTGACTATAAATTTTACCTAACTTTTTTGGAAATGTGCAGCATCAGTTTTTTTGTCCGTAGCTCATTTTGATTTGCTTTCTAAGTGTGAGAGCACACACACAGCCTGCTCCAGTCCAGAGACACAAGTGCACAAAGCGGATCACGTCAGCGCAGACAACAAAACATGTCGGACCCATTTGAATTCTGCACAAAATGCTGTATTTCAAAGTGATATGGAGGATATTATAATGAGAAATGGTTAGATATGAGGGGGAAACTACAGCTTTACCGAGCTGAAACTGTGTCAAAATTGTGTTGTGTATATAAACAAAACGCTAGTTGCTTGATATGTGCCACCCTGTCTTCCTGTTTCAGGGAAAATATCGTCAACACATTGAATAATGCTGCGTGTTTTAAGACACTTCAGTGGGTCTTTAAATACTTTTGTTCATCTAATGTGTAACAGGTAGTGAATGTGTAATAGGTGTCAAAACAACTAAACAATGTTTAAAAGTTAGCAATGCAATGGCTACAATCCTTGTTTTTTCATCTCCATGTTTGATTTTCAAAGCTAACTGCATGATAATAAAATTATTTTCCTTTTAAAACTAGAGACAAACATTTTACCTACTTGGCAAATACAGTATATTGCACACAAAGTTGCAATGAGATGTATGGAAGCATTGGAAACATGCTTGTTTCGTTATGCTATCTGATTATATTACAACATGCTTTGTTAAAGTTAGCAAAATGATGATCCCGTGAAGGATTGTGAATCAGCATATTTTGATTGCTTAGCTGCACGCTGCATCTAACTCTGAGCTGTTGCTGCAGGGTGTACCAATAGTTGTAATACTAGTCTGTGATTGTACAACGTGCTTGTTCTATCAGATTTTGCCACCGCTAGGGGTGTAAGCTTCCCTCAATAGATCCCATACAATTATTTTAAACTTGGCTACAGCAACACACTTGTTACAAATTTGTCCTTGCTTGCTTCAACTAGGGGTGATGCTTCCCCCATAAGATTGAATATATAGTGCTCATAACCATTCTATCAGCATCAGTTGTGTTGGCAGTTGTGTACATCAGTAGTTGGCGGTAAAAAAAAACACACACAAAAACACTGTATTTTCTTGGTTCTACAGGAATAAAACCGTCAACCAAAAAAACAAAGAATTATGATTTCATTGACAGGTGACGCGATGATATGAACCACTTCACTGGTTAAAATATAGTATATTTCTCTTGATTTAAACATTGTTGTTTGGGATAATGCAAGTACACGTGAACAATATATAACTTTGTTCTTGGGATTTGGAAATGTTAAGCAATTCTCACATATTCATGCCTAAATATATAGGTCACACTTGTTGCATTAAACTATCCAGCTGTTATTGGTGACATACGGCTGTGTGAACCATAAGTTGTCACCGACATTACTTCAGTGTTGTAATGTATTTCCAAGTGAAGAGGATATTTGAAGAGGAAATCTCCATCTCTCATCTCTAGCTCACAGTAGTTGTCTGTTGCAGAGGAGCAGTAAAGGATGTTTTGCCCAAGTAGTCAAATGACGCATCAGAGAAGCAACACCATTCCAGAAGGGAAGCCATTTTCACATTTTGATTAAAGATTATTAACACTTTTGCACTTAGGCCTACGATCACACCAGTGTGATCAGTCTTGGCTGGTCCCTGGCATGTATGATCACACCAGTGTGATTAGAACTAGGGCTGCAACTAATGATTATTTTGATAGTCGATTAGTTGGACCATTATTTTTAGTTTAATCGATTAATCGGATTAAAACGCCATTTTTTACTGACAAAACACACTATTCCACACCCTGCCCTATGCTGTCCTTCAAACAAATGTGTCAGCTGAGTGCTATGAAAACATGCATAGTGAATATACCTAATTCTACTGAACTGAGGCACAAACTAAAATGGCAGTGTTTAAACAACAAAACACATCCACTTTCCCATCTTTTGGAATATCAGGTATTTCATGCTATAGCAAACAAATTTGTGAATATTTTTAATAAAAAGGAAAAATGTATTAAAAGTTGATCATCAGTCATGCAGCACTATTGTGACTGCGGTGCATCATGTGACAAGCAATGACTCGTCACCATGGAAACAATAAAGTGATACGTTCTAAATAACGGTCGACCTTGAAAAACTCACGCTGGTGGGGGTCAGACAGAATATTTTAAATTTACTTGTGAAAGGGTTAAAAGAAAACTTGTATGGATGAAGGTTTACCAAAAGATCTACAGCCAACAAGCATGCACATCTACCCCTGGAAATGACTGTCAACACCAGCAGGTGGTAGTAACATTCATCATATAAAAGAAAGTGGAACTTGGACTGCGGATCTACAAACCAATTTCTTCATTCCATAGGGGATGTCATTTGTGGAAATATGCTTGTTTTTGCTTAAGCTTTTCAGGTATTTGCAACATGCTTGTTGCCTTGGCTTGTAATTGGCAACATACTCGTTTAGGCCACCTGGGTAAAGGCACCATGCTTGTTGTTATGGCTTATGCGGTATTGGCAACATACTCATTTGGGTCATTGGGGGTATTGGCAACATACTCATTTGGGTCATTGGGTAAGGGCAACATGCTTGTTGTTTAAGGCATTTCAGTTTTTTACTGTCAGTTTGTGTTTGGGGGAGATAAGCATATGGTTTTGTTTTGGGGGGTTATTGCTGCTCTCCCTACTCTTTTCCATGCTAGGCTGCATGGATGAACAGGAAGTTCTTTCCCAGAACAGAACCATACCGCCAATCCAAACTGTATGCTAATTGTCAATCATCTTTGACGATAGTGGTCCTGACAGAAATCAAGCGTAGTGTTAGTTCTGGCAGGTCACGTCAGTCAAGCTCACATCAGCTGAATCTCAGATGATCCATGTCCACCTATAGGAATATGACACCTATCACAGCATCTTATTAGGGGTGTAACGGTTCGCGTATTCGTACCGAACGGTTCACGGGGTGAGTTCCAAATGGAATCAGTATTCCCTATTTGATCATCCCTATGTGAGCAGGACACGCGTGTGTCGTGCCGTATGTAGCAGTTTGGAATGCACTTGGCAAAGGGAGCAGCGTAATTTCCTCATTATCTTCAGCTGGGATTTTCAAACATTTTCGGCTTCAGTTTCGGTTTTCGGCCAAGTGCATACTAAATTTTCGGTTTCGGTCCAGAATTTTCATTTCGGTGCATCACTAATCTGCATAATTCTTTTCTTTTTTTTAGCCTAACTGTTGCAAATAAAAATATTTTTTTATTTTAAAGAGTTTATAAAAATATGCTTTGTAATAGGCTGCTGTATATAAAAAGTAATATAACTCTTAAAAATATGAATTATATATTTATTTATGCCGGCGCTGCGTTGTCACAGGAAAATCCCAGCTGAAGATAATGAGGAAATTACTCCGCTCCCTTTGCCAAGTGCATTCCAAACTGCTACATACGGCATGGCACACGCGTGTCCTGCTCACATAGGGATGATCAAATAGGGAATACTGATTCCATTTGGAACTCACCCCGTGAACCGTTCGGTACGAATACGCGAACCGTTACACCCCTAATATATATATATATATATATACAGTATATATAAGGTCCTTCAGTATTATCAGCAGCTATTGCATTACTCATTTATGTTGGTTCTGTTCTATTTACCCTACGGGGGTTAACGCTGCTCTCCCTGCTCTTATCTATGCTGGGCTGCATGAATGCGCAGGGAGTTCTTGCCCAGAACAGAACCATACCGACAATCTAAACTGTATGCTAATTGTCAATTTGACGATAGTGGTCCTGACAGAAATAATGTTAATATCATGTGGTTAGCTTTGAAAATCAAAAATGGAGATGAAAAAAGAATACCTGGTAGACTACCAAAAGACTACCTGTTATCATTAGATGAGTTAACTTAGTTTTACGAGTTCACACTTACATATAATTTATAGAGAGTAAATTTAAATGCGTATTTGGCGTGCTATCCGGGGGGAGGGCTTTGTTAGAACAACAAACGGAGGTAAGACTGCTGCGTATATACTGTGAGGAAAATAAGTATTTGAACACCCTGCTATTTTGCAAGTTTTCCCACTTAGAAATCATGGAGGGGTCTGAAATTGTCATCGTAGGTGCATGTCCACTGTGAGAGACATAATCTAAAAAAACAAATCCAGAAATCACAATGTATGATTTTTTAACTATTTATTTGTATGATACAGCTGCAAGTAAGTATTTGAACACCTGAGAAAATCAATGTTAATTTTTGGTACAGTAGCCTTTGTTTGCAATTACAGAGGTCAAACGTTTCCTGTAGTTTTTCACCAGGTTTGCACACACTGCAGGAGGGATTTTGGCCCACTCCTCCACACAGATCTTCTCTAGATCAGTCAGGTTTCTGGCCTGTCGCTGAGAAACACGGAGTTTGAGCTCCCTCCAAAGAATCTCTTTTGGGTTTAGGTCTGGAGACTGGCTAGGCCACGCCAGAACCTTGATATGCTTCTTACAGAGCCACTCCTTGGTTATCCTGGCTGTGTGCTTCGGGTCATTGTCATGTTGGAAGACCCAGCCTCGACCCATCTTCAATGCTCTAACTGAGGGAAGGAGGTTGTTCCCCAAAATCTCGCAATACATGGCCCTGGTCATCCTCTCCTTAATACAGTGCAGTCGCCCTGTCCCATGTGCAGAAAAACACCCCCAAAGCATGATGCTACCATCCCCCATGCTTCACAGTAGGGATGGTGTTCTTGGGATGGTACTCATCATTCTTCTCCGCAAAACGGACTCCAGGATGGACTAAAATGAACTCCCAAAACGTACTGCCAGATTCTGGAAGATGAATTCTTCAAACAGTGGTACTAGAGGATGTGGTGCTGGTCCTTCAAGAGTCATTCTCAACCTATAAAACCTATAAAGCCTATAAAAAAGCAGACTTCATGTATTTTACAACACTTCAGCTTATGATTCTTATTTAGTGGGGGTCATTTTTTAGGATTCTTTACCTAACTGAAGTCTCTGAGATCCTGACACCTTGCACTTCTGGAGACTCCAGGTAGGTTGCAGCTCTGGAAAATGGTGGCGCTGGAGACTAAAGGGTTCCTGATGGTTTCACCCTTAATTCTTCACCTTAATTCTTAATTCTTTTGCGGTTAATAGGTGTCTTTTCTCCGCCACATGTTTTTGTCTGACCCTGCTGACCCAACGAGTATTTCACTGTCCAATGGTCACGCCTTAACTGCAATGTCTAGTATTGCATTAGTATTGCATCCTTCTCATGGGCATTTAATACTTTTTGACTTTTCAGTCTGAGTTAATTTCTCTTTTTTGGCTCAATTTATCTGTAAAAGAAAACATGCCTAATAATTCTGCACACCTGAATATAAGGTGTTTTTCATTTCCAGCCTTCATGAACAATTATATATCATTTATACATTATTAAATACTAAATCAATAGTAGTTATTAGGATTACTGTGGTTTGGAATTGGTCAAATGTGCCTGGAAAAAAAATATGATCAGAAAATCAACGTGCCTAATAATTCTGCACTCCCTGTATTTTGGTCTCATCTGACCACATGACTTTCTCCCATGACTCCTCTGGATCATCCAAATGGTCATTGGCAAACTTAAGAAGGGCCTGGACATGTGCTGGTATAAGCAGGGGAACCTTCTGTGCCATGCATGATTTCAAACCATGACGTCTTAGTGTATTACCAACAGTAACCTTGGAAACGGTGGTCCCAGCTCTTTTCAGGTCATTGACCAGCTCCTCTCGTGTAGTTCTGGGCTGATTTCTCACCTTTCTTAGGATCATTGAGACCCCACGAGGTGAGATCTTGCATGGAGCCCCAGTCCGAGGGAGATTGACAGTCATGTTTAGCTTCTTCCATTTTCTAATGATTGCTCCAACAGTGGACCTTTTTTCACCAAGCTGCTTGGCAATTTCCCCGTAGCCCTTTCCAGCCTTGTGGAGGTGTACAATTTTGTCTCTAGTGTCTTTGGACAGCTCTTTGGTCTTGGCTATGTTGGTAGTTGGATTCTTACTGATTGTATGGGGTGGACAGGTGTCTTTATGCAGCTAACGACCTCAAACAGGTGCATCTAATTTAGGATAATAAATGGAGTGGAGGTGGACATTTTAAAGGCAGACTAACAGGTCTTTGAGGGTCAGAATTCTAGCTGATAGACAGGTGTTCAAATACTTATTTGCAGCTGTATCATACAAATAAATAGTTAAAAAAATAATAATAAATAATACATTGTGATTTCTGGATTTTTTTTTTAGATTATATCTCTCACAGTGGACATTTACCTACGATGACAATTTCAGACCCCGCCGTGATTTCTAAGTGGGAGAACTTGCAAAATAGCAGGGTGTTCAAATACTTATTTTCCTCACTGTATACCTCTTATTGTTGATTAGCTCTCCACTTGTGTCAATTATCTGAATGTGCTCCTCCCGAATCTTGTTAATAAAACATCATTTCACGAGTTCACACTTACATATAATTTATAGAGAGTAAATTTAAATGCGTATTTGGCGTGCTGTCCGGGGGAGGGCTTCGAGCTCGGAATTTGGCCCGAACCCCCCCAAAGGCTAAAGAGCATAGGCTAAATACCCCCCAAAGGAGTGCCGAGCTTGGCGGGCTGGCATTTCGAGAAGGGCCTGGTTGCTTGACCAGGAGGGCCCATAAGGGTGGCTTGTGGCGCTGGGCGGACGGGCACTGCTGGCTCACGAACAGGGAGCAACTGTAATTTGGAACGACCAGTCGGGAGGGATCGCACCGTTTCTTGATGGGAGCAGTTTGTGGCCTCATACGGGGGAGACCGCCTGAAAGAGAAAACAGGAAAAAAGAAAAAAACTTGTTAGCATATGTGACCAGGTATGACAAGTAGGGACACAAGTCGGCAGCACGAATTCCGAGAAAAACGAGAAAAAAGCGTTTTTTTTTTTTTCAAAATTGGTGATTTCCGCTTTTTTTCAGAATTTGTTAGTTGAGATCATGAAGAAGCCTCTCTGTGTTTGAGATAGCAGTATTGGTATATTTAAAAGCGTACATTTTGAGCTTGAAATCAGCTTGTTTTTTCGGATATTCGAGCACGCTGTAGGGGCGTGTCATTGTCTGTGTGTATTTCCATACTGGATAAGTCGGCTTTTGTTTCTTTTGTTAATGCCCATGCCCTCCAAGGGAAGCGTGGCTACTTATGCAGCACTGGCCGGCTCTAACGTTAGCTGATCAACATTCAATGAAGATGGACGCAGCTAAGATTATTGCAGACGAGCTGAACCCTGGCTGTTACACCGAAAATGTTTTGAAGTTCTTCTTCGACAAGCCGGATGCTTATGAACAAGCGCTCACTGATTCTGAAGACGATCTGAGTGACGACGAAAGCGGCACAATAAGACTGAATAATATTCCTAATCTACAACTGAGCGAAGATGAAGACGAAGACGAGGAAGAATGTATCGGACTGGCGTCAGACGAGTTGGACCGTAAGATATCAGAGGCTATATCTATAGTAACATTTGATGGGGATAAAGAAGAGAAATGGAGAAAATCCGTAACTTTGACTGTAAATGCTACACGAGGAGAAAAGAGAACTCTCTGCAAGGGAGACAGTCATGTACCCCAGAAGCTTTCTCCAGACATTATGTACAACATACGGCTGGATTCTTTAGCTGCGGAAAAAGAGTGGCAGGACATGAAAATTATTGGACATTTAGAGGCAAACAGACGCACAGTGCAAACTTCGGAGATGGTT
>JARQWZ010003701.1:0-2500 GCA_033150135.1 Gobio occitaniae
CACACACTCATTCCTCACTCACACACACACACACACCACTCATTCCCTCACTCACACACACACAAACACTCATTCACTCACTCACACGCATATACACACACTCATTCACTCACTCTCACACACACACTCATTCACTCACTCACTCACACACATAAACACACACTCACTCTCACACATACAAACACTCATTCACTCACTCACACGCATATACACACACACACTCACTCACTCACACACATAACAACACTCATTCACTCACTCACACGCATATACACACACACACACTCATTCCCTCACTCACACACACACACACACAAACACTCATTCACTCACTCACTCACACGCATACACACACACTCATTCACTCACTCACACACATAAACACACACACACTCACTCACTCACACACATACACACACTCACTCACTCACTCACACACATACAAACACTCATTCACTCACTCACATACAAACACTCATTCACTCACTCACACGCATATATACACACACACTCATTCCCTCACACACATAAACACACACACACACTCACTCACTCACACACACACACACACACTCATTCACTCACCTCACACGCATATACACACACTCACTCACTCACTCACACGCATATACAAACAAACACTCACTCACTCACTCACACGCATATACACACTCATTCACTCACCCACACACACACACACACACACACACACACACACACTCATTCCCTCACTTACACACATACATACAAACACTCATTCACTCACTCACACGCATATACACACACTCATTCACTCACTCACACACATAAACACACACACACACACACACACACACACACACACTCATTCACTCACTCAGACACACACACACACACACACACTCATTCCCTCACTCACACACACACACACACCCAACTCATTCCCTCACTCACACACATACACACACTCATTCCCTCACTCACACACACACACACACTCATTCCCTCACTCACACACATACAAACACTCATTCCCTCACTCACACACATACACACACTCACTCACTCACTCACACACATACAAACACTCATTCCCTCACTCACTCACACACACACACACTCATTCCCTCACTCACACACATACAAACACTCATTCACTCTCACACACATATACACACACTCATTCACTCACTCACACACATGAACACACACACACACACACTCACTCACTCACTCACTCACTCACTCACACACATACAAACACTCATTCACTCACTCACTCACACACATACAAACACTCATTCACTCACTCACACGCATATACACACACTCACTCACACACACACACACTCATTCCCTCACTCACACACATACAAACACTCATTCACTCACTCACACGCATATACACACACTCATTCACTCACTCTCACACACACTCATTCACTCACTCACACACATACAAACACTCATTCACTCACTCACACGCATATACACACACACACACTCACTCACTCACACACATACAAACACTCATTCACTCACCATCACACGCATATACACACACACACTCATTCCCTCACTCACACACACACACACACACTCATTCCCTCACTCACACCCACACAAACACTCATTCACTCACTCACACGCATATACAAACACACACTCACTCACTCACTCACTCACACGCATATACACACTCATTCACTCACCCACACACACACACACACACACACACACTCATTCCCTCACTTAACACACATACATACAAACACTCATTCACTCACTCACTCACACACATACAAACACTCATTCACTCACTCACTCACACACATACAAACACTCATTCACTCACTCATACGCATATACACACACTCACTCACACACACACACACACTCATTCCCTCACTCACACACATACAAACACTCATTCACTCACTCACACGCATATACACACACTCATTCACTCACTCTCACACACACTCATTCACTCACTCACACACATACAAACACTCATTCACTCACTCACACGCATATACACACACACACACTCACTCACTCACACACATACAAACACTCATTCACTCACTCACACGCATATACACACACACACTCATTCCCTCACTCACACACACACACACACACACTCATTCCCTCACTCACACACACACAAACACTCATTCACTCACTCACACGCATATACACACACTCATTCACTCACTCTCACACACACACTCATTCACTCACTCACTCACACACATAAACACACACTCACTCTCACACATACAAACACTCATTCACTCACTCACACGCATATACACACACACACACTCACTCACTCACACACATACAAACACTCATTCACTCACTCACACGCATATACACACACACACACTCATTCCCTCACTCACACACACACACACAAACACTCATTCACTCACTCACACGCATACACACACACTCATTCACTCACTCACACACATAAACACACACACACTCACTCACTCACACACACTCACTC
>JARQWZ010003701.1:7500-42500 GCA_033150135.1 Gobio occitaniae
AAACACTCATTCACTCACTCACACGCATATACAAACACTCATTCACTCACTCACACACATACAAACACTCATTCACTCACTCACACACACATACAAACACTCATTCACTCACTCACACGCATATACACACTCATTCACTCACTCACACACACGCATATACAAACACTTACTCATTCCCTCACTCACTCACACACATACATACAAACACTCATTCACTCACTCACACGCATATACAAACACTCATTCACTCACTCACACGCATATACAAACACTCATTCACTCACTCACACACATAAACACACACACACACTCATTCACTCACTCAGACACACACACACACACACACACTCATTCCCTCACTCACACACACACACACACTCATTCCCTCACTCACACACATACACACACTCATTCCCTCACTCACACACATACAAACACTCATTCCCTCACTCACACACATACAAACACTCATTCACTCACTCACACACACATACAAACACTCATTCCCTCACTCACACACATATATACAAACACTCATTCACTCACTCACACGCATATACAAACACTCATTCACTCACTCACACGCATATACAAACACTCATTCACTCACTCACTCACACACATAAACACACACACACTCATTCCCTCACTCACACACATACATACAAACACTCATTCACTCACTCACACGCATATACAAACACTCATTCACTCACTCACACACATACAAACACTCATTCACTCACTCACACACACATACAAACACTCATTCACTCACTCACACGCATATACACACTCATTCACTCACTCACACACACGCATATACAAACACTCACTCATTCCCTCACTCACTCACACACATACATACAAACACTCATTCACTCACTCACACGCATATACAAACACTCATTCACTCACTCACACGCATATACAAACACTCATTCACTCACTCACTCACACACATAAACACACACACACTCATTCCCTCACTCACACACATACATACAAACACTCATTCACTCACTCACACGCATATACAAACACTCATTCACTCACTCACACACATACAAACACTCATTCACTCACTCACACACACATACAAACACTCATTCACTCACTCACACGCATATACACACTCATTCACTCACTCACACACACGCATATACAAACACTCACTCATTCCCCTCACTCACTCACACACATACATACAAACACTCATTCACTCACTCACACGCATATACAAACACTCATTCACTCACTCACACGCATATACAAACACTCATTCACTCACTCACTCACACACATAAACACACACACACTCATTCCCTCACTCACACACATACATACAAACACTCATTCCCTCACTCACACGCATATACACACACACACACTCATTCACTCACTCAGACACACACACACACACACACACACACACACACACACACACACACACTCATTCCCTCACTCACACACACACACACACTCATTCCCTCACTCACACACATACACACACTCATTCCCTCACTCACACACATACAAACACTCATTCCCTCACTCACACACATACAAACACTCATTCACTCACTCACACACACATACAAACACTCATTCACTCACTCACACACACATACAAACACTCATTCACTCACTCACACACATACAAACACTCATTCACTCACTCACACACACATACAAACACTCATTCACTCACTCACACACACATACAAACACTCATTCACTCACTCACACGCACATACAAACACTCATTCACTCACTCACACGCATATACACACTCATTCACTCACTCACACACACGCATATACAAACACTCACTCATTCCCTCACTCACACACATACATACAAACACTCATTCACTCACTCACACGCATATACAAACACTCATTCACTCACTCAAACGCATATACAAACACTCATTCACTCACTCACTCACACACATAAACACACACACACTCATTCCCTCACTCACACAAACACTCATTCACTCACTCACACGCACATACAAACACTCATTCACTCACTCACACGCATATACACACTCATTCACTCACTCACACACACGCATATACAAACACTCACTCATTCCCTCACTCACACACATACATACAAACACTCATTCACTCACTCACACGCATATACAAACACTCATTCACTCACTCACACGCATATACAAACACTCATTCACTCACTCACACACATAAACACACACACACACTCATTCACTCACTCACACACATACAAACACTCATTCCCTCACTCACACACATACAAACACTCATTCACTCACTCACACGCATATACACACACTCATTCACTCACTCACACACACATACAAACACTCACTCATTCACTCACTCACACACATAAACACACACACACTCATTCCCTCACTCACACACATGCATACAAACACTCATTCACTCACTCACACGCATATACAAACACTCATTCACTCACTCACACGCATATACAAACACTCATTCACTCACTCACACACATAAACACACACACACTCATTCACTCACTCACACACATACAAACACTCATTCACTCACTCACACACACATACAAACACTCATTCACTCACTCACACACACATACAAACACTCACTCACACGCATATACACACTCATTCACTCACTCACACACACATACAAACACTCATTCACTCACTCACACGCACATACAAACACTCATTCACTCACTCACACACACGCATATACAAACACACACTCATTCCCTCACTCACACACACGCATATACAAACACACACTCATTCCCTCACTCACACGCATATACACACACTCATTCCCTCACTCACACACACACACACTCATTCCCTCACTCACACACATACACACACTCATTCCCTCACTCACACACATACAAACACTCATTCCCTCACTCACACACATACAAACACTCATTCACTCACTCACACACACATACAAACACTCATTCACTCACTCACACACATACAAACACTCATTCACTCACTCACACACACATACAAACACTCATTCACTCACTCACACACACATACAAACACTCATTCACTCACTCACACGCACATACAAACACTCATTCACTCACTCACACGCATATACACACTCATTCACTCACTCACACACACGCATATACAAACACTCACTCATTCCCTCACTCACACACACACATATATACAAACACTCATTCACTCACTCACACGCATATACAAACACTCATTCACTCACTCACACGCATATACAAACACTCATTCACTCACTCACTCACACACATAAACACACACACACTCATTCCCTCACTCACACACATACATACAAACACTCATTCACTCACTCACACGCATATACAAACACTCATTCACTCACTCACACACATACAAACACTCATTCACTCACTCACACACACATACAAACACTCATTCACTCACTCACACGCACATACAAACACTCATTCACTCACTCACACGCATATACACACTCATTCACTCACTCACTCACACACACGCATATACAAACACTCACTCATTCCCTCACTCACACACATACATACAAACACTCATTCACTCACTCACACGCATATACAAACACTCATTCACTCACTCACACGCATATACAAACACTCATTCACTCACTCACTCACACACATAAACACACACACACTCATTCCCTCACTCACACACATACATACAAACACTCATTCCCTCACTCACACGCATATACACACACTCATTCACTCACTCACACACATAAACACACACACACACTCATTCACTCACTCAGACACACACACACACACACACACACTCATTCCCTCACTCACACACACACACACACTCATTCCCTCACTCACACACATACACACACTCATTCCCTCACTCACACACATACAAACACTCATTCCCTCACTCACACTCATACAAACACTCATTCACTCACTCACACACACATACAAACACTCATTCACTCACTCACACACACATACAAACACTCATTCACTCACTCACACACATACAAACACTCATTCACTCACTCACACACACATACAAACACTCATTCACTCACTCACACACACATACAAACACTCATTCACTCACTCACACGCACATACAAACACTCATTCACTCACTCACACGCATATACACACTCATTCACTCACTCACACACACGCATATACAAACACTCACTCATTCCCTCACTCACACACATACATACAAACACTCATTCACTCACTCACACGCATATACAAACACTCATTCACTCACTCACTCACACACATAAACACACACACACTCATTCCCTCACTCACACAAACACTCATTCACTCACTCACACGCACATACAAACACTCATTCACTCACTCACACGCATATACACACTCATTCACTCACTCACACACACGCATATACAAACACTCACTCATTCCCTCACTCACACACATACATACAAACACTCATTCACTCACTCACACGCATATACAAACACTCATTCACTCACTCACACGCATATACAAACACTCATTCACTCACTCACACACATAAACACACACACACACTCATTCACTCACTCACACACATACAAACACTCATTCCCTCACTCACACACATACAAACACTCATTCACTCACTCACACGCATATACACACACTCATTCACTCACTCACACACACATACAAACACTCATTCATTCACTCACTCACACACATAAACACACACACACTCATTCCCTCACTCACACACATGCATACAAACACTCATTCACTCACTCACACGCATATACAAACACTCATTCACTCACTCACACACATAAACACACACACACTCATTCACTCACTCACACACATACAAACACTCATTCCCTCACTCACACACATACAAACACTCATTCACTCACTCACACGCATATACACACTCATTCACTCACTCACACACACATACAAACACTCATTCACTCACTCACACGCACACACACACTCATTCACTCTCACACTTACACATAAACACACACATAAACACACACACATTCACTCACTCACACACATACAAACACTCATTCCCTCACTCACACACATACAAACACTCATTCACTCACTCACACGCATATACACACTCATTCACTCACTCACACACACATACAAACACTCATTCACTCACTCACACGCACACACACACTCATTCACTTTCACACTTACACATAAACACACACATAAACACACACACACTCATTCACTCACTCACACACATACAAACACTCATTCCCTCACTCACACACATACAAACACTCATTCACTCACTCACACACATAAACACACACATAAACACACACACACTCATTCACTCACTCACACACATACAAACACTCATTCCCTCACTCACACACATACAAACACTCATTCACTCACTCACACACACGCATATACACACACTCATTCACTCACTCACACACACATACAAACACTCATTCACTCACTCACACGCACACACACACTCATTCACTCACACGCACACACACACTCATTCACTCACTCACACACATACAAACACTCATTCACTCACTCACACGCATATACACACACTCACTCACTCACTCACTCACTCACACGCATATACACACTCATTCACTCACTCACACACACACACACACACACACACACACACACACACACACACACACACACACACTCATTCCCTCACACACACACACACACTCATTCACTCACTCACACGCATATACACACACTCATTCACTCCCTCACACGCATATACACACTCATTCACACACTCACACACACACACACACACACACACACACTCATTCACTCACTCACACGCATATACGCACACTCATTCACTCACTCACACACATAAACACACACTCATTCACTCACTCACACACATAAACACACACATAAAGACACACACACACACACACACACACTCATTCACTCACTCACACACACTCACACACACTCATTCCCTCACTCACACACATACAAACACTCAATCCCTCACTCACACACATACAAACACTCATTCCCTCACTCACACACATACAAACACTCATTCACTCACTCACACGCATATACACACACACACTCACTCACACACATACACACACTCATTCACTCACTCACACACATAAACACACACACACTCACTCACTCACTCACTCACACACATACAAACACTCATTCACTCACTCACTCACACGCATATACACACACTCATTCACTCATTCACACGCATATACACACACTCATTCACTCACTCACACGCATATACAAACACTCATTCACTCACTCACATGCATATACACACACTTATTCACTCACACACTCATTCACTCACACACACACACACTCATCAACCCCCGTCCCTCTGTCTCCGTCAGACGGCAGATGGCGTGAGCGCAGCAGCTGTGCGGATCCTCAACATCCTGAAGGTGTCGGCGGGAATGTCGCCCATAGCAACCACCGCCCTCTATCTGTCCTCACTGACCCGCTGCTCTGTGACCTCTGACCTTGAAGAGGACTGACCGCCTAATAAGATGAATCGGTTACTTTAAGAACTGCATTGAGACTGTGTTCACTACTTTGAATTTCCTCCGGGGAAGAGGTTGCAGATAATCTCACGGGATTGCGCAGTAGCTCAGGTGTGTGTGAGGGATGTTTTAACAGTGAATTTGACCTTTCCCATGTGACTGTTGCCGCTGTTACTCAGTCTCTCTTTTACTCCAAACCAGCAGGGGGAGCCATTGGGTAGCTAATGTCTCTCCAAAAAATGAAAAATCCCCTTATACTATATTTATAAATAAAATATCTGAGATCTTAACCACATGACTGAACTGTTTAAATGTGCCATTTAAGCTTTTAACTGCTTTTTAATGAACCAGTTTGTAACATTTACACACTAGTAAAACGTTTGTGTGTACTTGCACATTGCTCTTTATTGTTTGTTTATCTGGCACTACAGCATTCCCATGTTATCTCGTAGTTTTGTTGACTTTATTATATTATTTTCAAATGTGGCTGATGATAATAATAATAAAGAAAGAGTAGATTAGTCCAAACTTATGACTGGTAGTGGCCATATAAATCAATATTATCCATATGCTATTGAGAATGTCTTTTCACAATATTTTGTAAGCTGAAAGTTAGTATAATAAAATATGCCGTCAACTTCAGTGTTATTTCAGTATCATTGAGATAATCAGGGGCGGTGCTAGCAATTTTGGGCCCTATGAAAGAATGAGGTTGGTTCCCCTACCCGTACCAAAAACCAGGGCCAACCTATAGCGATCCAAAATCGTTGTCACCAATTTAATTAAATGTAGGTGTAACGGAGGCCAGCTAGCAGTCGCTGTGCAGTAAACCTCACTCCTCTGATCTCAGAGACGCTCCAGCGACTGACACTAGGGGTTGCAGCCTTTAGCCTCCTTATTAGAGCGTCTGACTCTTATGCCGGCGGACCCGGGTTCGAGCCCCGCTTGGAGAGGGCGGTTTGAACAATAATTAGATAGCACAATACCTGCTTCTCATCTCCATCAGCTTCTCCTTCCTGACCTGCATATTCCCCTTCCCAAAGCTGAGCTTTGGTTGACTCAGTCTTTGCAAGCTGATTGTTTCCGTCGCTCCTTTAAAACTTCTATCGTAACACAGCTGTTTAGTTGAGCTACACATCTCATCTTGCACTTGATGACCGTTAACTGAAGCCCACACTGCAATTCGCGCTCAGCAGCTTCTGTGAACATAAAGCCCGCCGAACCTTGTCTATGTTTGGTTGACTGTATTTTTTGTCGTCAAATTGGCAGTGCTGGAACTGACAAATAATGTACATGTGCGAGAAAATGAACCTAAACACTGCGAATACTTGACACAGACTGACATGAGAAATATATCTATCAATAGAAATCTTTAAGCGGTTACTTTTCTGTTTTGATTATTTGATGTTAAATGCATTATATAAGTCACATTTACAAAAGCTAAAATTACATTCTTTTTATTTTCAGTAATTTTGCCAGAAATGGAGAAATAAGACATAATTTGTTACTCTGGTAGATTATACATTTATAATTTCTATTACATTGACATACTGTGCCTGCTGGGTAGTAATGTGACATCAGTCAGACGTCATATTTTGGTTGAAAATGAATATTGGTTTGACGTCTAAATCAATTGTTTGTATCACGTCAAGCTCCAACGTTGGGCAGATGTCGAAATTTGGTCGGAATAAACATGTTTTGTTGACAATTGACGGTGTTTGCTTTAGTTGGGCAGTTTGACTCTTGGCCTTTTAACATTAGTTTTTCTCTGGCTGCTGTAACTGTGTTTGTTATGGCAAGGAACACAAGAGAAATTGTGTTCAGATGTCAGCTATTTGATGATGATATAGATATGATTGTAATGTAGTGTTTGATTCTCTGATCATATTCAGAGTCTAATATTTGTTTAGATATCATGTTATTAATTTCTCATTATTGTTTATTAATAGTCCTGTGATTGTTCTAATCTGAGGGATTGGGCACCAAAAAGTTTTAAAGATGCACACTGACATTAAAGAATCAGCGTATGAATCTCAATAGCAGTGACATGCCGCAATGCATTCTGGTTGCTTCATACAAAACTAGTCTATGGCTCCCAGAATGCATTGTGGCATTAAACACGTCATTATTGTTGAGATTCATATGCAGATTATTGATGTCTGAGTGAGTCTAATAGATGCTGGAGATCAAAATGTTTAGTGGACAATGTAGAATTACAGACTTGCTATAATTAATAATATAAAATGATCATGTATCAAAAGATTGGATTCTGGATGACGTCAGTGAAATAGACCACTATATGATGATCATATCTATATCATCAAGTAAAACAACAACATCTAATCACATTTTCTCTTGCTTTTCTTGCCATAACAAACACAGTTACAGCAGCCAGAGAAAAACTCATGTTAAAAAGCCAAGTCAAACTACCCAACTAAAGCAAACACCGATCACCATAATGGCGACTAAACTATTATTTTCTATAAAACATCATCATCTTAACTTCTGTTAATTCTCAATAAGAGCTTCTGTAGTCGTCTGACAGAAATAAAGTCAGTCTAGTTAGTAATGTGTGAAGCTGGTAATGCTGTTTGTGGAGTTGTTTAATCCTCCGCTGATATCTTCAGAGATTTAATGTGCTGCCACACATTTTACCCTTTTTTTTTTTTTTTTTTTTTTTTACTGTGTGGTGCTTATTCCAACCAAAAGTAAACGTCTGTCTGACGTTGGAGCTTGACGTCAAACCAACGTTTGGTTTAGACGTCAAGCCGATTTTCATTTTCAACCAAAATATGACGTCTGATTGATGTTGGATTAGTTGGAGTCCAACGTCTTCCTGAAGTCACATTGACATACTGTGCCTGCTGGGTACTAGTACTGTTACTACTAATAAAAAACAATCCCTGGGGGCCCCAAAAGTGCGTGGGCCCTTAGAATCGTCCTAACGTTCTCCTCCTTAGCGGCGCCCCTGGAGATGATGTAGATTTGTATTATTAGTTTGAAACTTATTTTATACATTTCATATAATTTTTTCCATATAATTGTAATTTTACTTGGTTTAAGTAATTGTTGTTGTTTATTTTTGTCATTTGTATTAGTCTTTTTTTTTTTTCTTTAAATAAATTTCAGATAACATTAGGGTTAGTCCAACTTTATTATCCCCAAGGGGCAATTTGTTTCACAGCCAGCAATAATCCTTACACACAACACACATAAACACAACACACAAGAGCAAATAATTAAAATAACTAAAATAATTTTAAAAAACTAATGGCAGCTGGTACAAAGGAATGTTTAAATGTATTAGTCCTACACAGTGGTAAATAATGTCTGCGAGTAGAAAACATTCTGCAAGGTATGGCTGGTATCTCTCATCATGAACTCCTGGCTTTATAACTATTCAAATCATTCTGACGAGTGCCAACAATCTTACCACACACTTTAACAATGCCCTGTAATCTATTTCTGTTTTTGAGATTAAGTGATCCATACCAACACACAAATGAAAATAAAGAAATAAACATTTTCATGAAAGTACTGTCCACACATTAAAACCACAAAGCTTCCGTGAAAAACAGATACGCTGGTGGGCTTTGTTGCGCACAGCATCCGCATGAGCCTCAAAGGTCAGCGTCTCCTCTATTACAGTACCAAGGTGTCATGTACAATCTCAACTATGGAATTCCAGAGCTGCCAAAATTTAAAAAAAAATAAATACATAAATATACAAAGAAATGTAAAAAAGCAAAAATAAGTCAATAAAGTTGCATAGAAAATAAATATATATATATATATATTTCCACATTTATTAATTTCTACATTTATTTATTTCTACATTTCTTTGGCTGTAGGGTAATGAGGAGGGTGTGGTTTACCTCAGACATAGCAAATTGAGCTCAGAGTAGGCGGGGGCGAAGCGTTGAGGCCACAGAGGCCCTGTCCCGAATGGCACCCTAACCCCTCACGTCTTCCTCTGAGTCCGCACTTTCACCACGTAACGCCGCTTTGACTGCGGGGGAGAAGTCTTCTGTGTAACCCACACCAGAGCGGGCTCGGCTGAAGTGCACATCGAGGGCACATATTGACCTCAAAGGGGGGCGCTCGCGAGCACCCTTCTGAGACCTAAAGTGACAATGGGACACCCTGCGGTCTCCTGGACTTAACTGACACGCGACACGCAGCCATTGTAAGTCCACAAGACCGAAAGTGCACATGAAGTGTGCCATTTGGGACAGGGCCAGTGACACCTTGTGGTGTGGCTGAAATACAATAAGTATAAATTTATCACCATAATTGTCAACAATTTTACTTAAAAACATTTACTTTAACTTGCAACTTTGAAATTCAGTAGTGTACTATTAAAAAAAGTATAAATGTAAACAAGCCCTTTGAAAAAATTTTAAACTAAACATGTAAAAAGGTACAAATTTGTAAACCAACATAACAAAAAAAGAGAATATCAGCAAATCATTTTTATATAGAATAGTGTTGTCACGATACCTAAATGATGACTTCGATACGATACCAGACTAAAATACCTCGATACGATACTGAATCCATACCACGGCAAAAAACAGTAATTGAATAATAGGACAGTACTTACTATTCATTGTTTTATCCCCAAAAAAATGTTTTACAACCCTAAAAACTCACTTGGCCAGCATGTTCCTTCCCTGCTTTTTGACCATTCCCCCCACTTTATTTAAAAATAATAATAATAACTACACATGCCAGTGTGAACATCCTTACAGAGATCACATTATTATCAATCATGTTAACGCTAACCACTATTCTGAACAGGTTGGGATGACCAAAATCTTATTTCATGATAGAAATAGTGATATTGGCCCTCATTTATCAAAAGCCCTCATTTACCATATTTCCAGCGTACACCCAAAACCACGGTGACTTTGAGATTTATCAATATGGACGTTGGCGTACGGCGCGCTCAAATCCTACGCCAGCTCAGGAGGTGGTGTACGCACGTTTTGAGTTAGTGCGAAAATGAGCAGAAAAACAATTCCTAACACCACAAAACGCACTGACAAAGATATGATATATTATGACCCACTGTAAAAAAACAACAACATAGCAATTATAAACTTCAGTGTTTAATTTGTGTGACTTTACCAAAGCATTTGATTTGCAGGCATATGTAACGGCATTCTTCTTCTAAATAACAATAAGCGTCATTAATAATAAAAATCATTGTGCGTGTCACCCGGTGGCTGTTTTTGATATTACGCCTAGACAAAATCTCATGGGAACTTTCATCTTTGTGATATCAACTTTATCAAATTTGAAACACAACTTGGTTGGACATGTTATAGCAATTTTAGAGTACAACATGTTTGTATAAAATAAAATAAAATAAAAGTTTACTACAGTACATTTGTTTTACAGTAAACTTCTATAACTCTTTTACACTTTCAGTTTATTTGAAGTGCTTCAGCAATAATCTGCCGAGTGTCTTCTTTAAAAAGAGACCCGCCTTATGTCTGTATCCCAAAGCATTCATGAAAGTTGGGATAGTGCATTTTCACGTCTATGCTCAAAAAGGGGACGTGACGGTAACAAAAATGTATTTTTGAGGTTTTGGTTACCTATAATAACCCTGGTCTACTCTGAATAAGGGCCGTTTGCTGCACTATAGTAACCTCATCCCAAATGCTCCAGTGTTTCCCCTAACTCTTTTCCTCTTTTGCGTTTCCATGACAACCTCACCTGTTGCAAACCAATCCTATCAGTAACCCGAGTCCTGAATAGTGGACGCTCTTTGCGAAGAAATGACAAAAAGGCTTTCTGGCATCTTACCTGTGCCACCGTCTCTCTCTCAACCTTTCCGTTCGCTCCCTCGTGACTGACCTCATTTGATAATCTCCTCACTGACCACTTCATGCCCTGGGTCACAGTCCAGATATCGCCTTACCACACAAACACACCACAGGAGGATCTCACTCGCATTTAATTGTTGTTTTAACAAGCACAACTGTGGCTTGAATCTACAGTCAAGTTATGGTTTTCTTTCCAGAAAGACTCATTCTATCTTTGAATATAAAAGGCATTATTAGTCAAGCATTGTCCCGAATAATTGGTCTGCTTTAGCTACTTCTGAGGTCACACACACACACACACACACACACACAATGCATTGTAATGGTGCTTTAGTTCAGTCTCAGTGGGTTTGTGTGATATTGTCCCATGATCTGCTCTGTTGGGGCCCATTGGAGTCCTTCACAAACACATCTACAGTGCAGCTGTCTCTCCCAGGACCTGCCTTTGTCCCACTCAACATTCTGTTACTGAATAATGCAGATTGCGTGTGTGTGCGTGTGTGTTGTGTTCACATGCTGAGAGACTGGCAGAGAGAGACTGGCAGTAGATGCGTTTCTGCCCGCACGTACCACTTTCACACACATTGCCTTTATTTATGGCCAGGTAAAGTGCGTGTTTGCTAAATCAATCATCCCTATTGGCATTGCTCATAGTTAGATCCAAACAAACCCCTGATGCTGAGAGTTACACTTCACACATGAGTGATGGCTTATATTATGTGTCTCGGGGAGGAAAGTTGTTATTTTGGTTAAAGCTGCTTTGGAATTTTATCAGGGCTCGACATTAAGCCTTTCCATGTGCTTGTCCTTCGGACAAATAAATCAGTCATTCACTTGTCCAAGTAAAAAATTAGCTTGCCCAGAAAAAAAATAGGATTTGTTTTGTTTGTTTTCTTATTAGTGTTCAGTCAGCTTTGACCTAGTTAAATCTGCATATTTAGGATATATTAACCTTTATAAAGGGCATTTTCCCCAATCATTTTAAATACATGCTTCATCTTTCATTTTAAATTCTAAAAGGGTTAGTTCACCCAAAAATGAAAATAATGTAATTTATTCCTCACCCTTATGCCGTTCCACACCCATAAGACGTCCGTTCATCTTCGGAAAACACATATTAAGATATTTGTGTTGAAATCCGAAGGCTCAGTGAGGCCTGCATAGCCAGCAATGACATTTCCTCTCTCAAGATGTACTAAAAACATATTTAAATCAGTCCATGTGAGTTCAATATTAATATTATAAAGCGACAAGAATATTTTTGTGTGCGCCAAAAAAAACGAATAACGACTTGTATAGTGATAAACGATTTAAAAACTCTGCTTCATGAAGCTTCGGAGCGTATCGAATCAGTGAATCAGCGGTTCAGAGAGCGCCAAAGTCACATGATTTCAGCAGTTTGGTGGTTTGACACGCGATCCGAATCATGATTCAGCACACTGAGGCCCTGTCCCTAAACCCTCACGTCTTCCTCTGAGTCCGCACTTTCACGACGTAACGCCGCTTTGACTGCCGGGGAGAAGTCTGCTGTGTAACCCACACCAGAGCGGGCTCGGCAGAAGTGCACATCGAGGGCGCATATCGACCTCAAAGGGGGCGCTCGCGAGCACTCCGTTATGAATCAGTGTGTTGAATCGTGATTCGGAGCATTATGAATCAGTGTGTTGAATCGAAGAGTTATGAATCAGTGTGTTGAATCGGAGCGTTATGAATCAGTGTGTTGAATCATGATTTGGATCGTGTGTCAAACTGCTGAAATCATGTGACTTTGGCGCTCTCTGAACCACTGATTAATAATGCTCCGAAGCTTCATGATTCAACACACTGATTCATAACAGTCCGAATCACAATTCAACGCACTGATTCATAACGCTCCAAATCACGATTCAACACACTGATTCATAACGCTCCAAATCACGATTCAACACACTGATTCATAACGCTCCGAATCACGATTCAACACACTGATTCATAACGCTCCGAATCACGATTCAACACACTGATTCATAACGCTCCGAATCACGATTCAACACACTGATTCATAATGCTCCGATTCAACTCACTGATTCATAACGCTCCAAATCACGATTCAAAACACTGATTCATAACGCTCCGAATCACGATTCAACACACTGATTCATAACGCTCCGAATCACGATTCAACACACTGATTCATAACGCTCCGAATCATGATTCAACACACTGATTCATAACGCTCCGAATCACGATTCAACACACTGATTCATAACGCTCCGAATCACGATTCCGAATCACGATTCATAACGCTCCGAATCACGATTCAACACACTGATTCATAACGCTCTGATTCAACACACTGATTCATAACGCTCAATTTGATAATACAATTTTAACCGCAGTTGGCACAAAGTAATTTTTGTAACGATTTGACTTGCACATCAAAACCTAAATCATCTCCCTGATGGTAATAAATAAAAATTCACATGTAAAATGTGTGTATCATCAGCAACAATTTTTTTTAGCTTGCTTAAAAATAGATGCCTTGTACATCTCTTGTATGGTTTGTTTTTCCTCCAATCCTCTCATTTTTTTGAGCAGTGTGTACCTACTCGTGCTAGTTTTGATTGAACAGTACCATGCAGTGATACCATATCTTATCAAACTCTCAAATACAGACTGATAAAACAGAAACAAGATCTTCTGGTTCACCCCGAACACTTTTAACCTTCGCAGGAAATATAACCTCTGCTGTTATCTAGAGCACAGACTGTTGATGTGAGAAGACCAGCATAATAAACTGTCCACATAAACACCCAAGTGCTTAAATGAAGAAACCTGTTCAATAATATTAACATCAGAAACGTGCTGCAAAGGTTTTGTTTTCCTATTCAACAAACTCAATATTGCAGTGTCATCAGAAAATTTGATGAAGAATGTATTCTCCTGACTAGCAAACACACTCATTAGTGTATAGTGTCAATAAAATGGCTGAGCTGACACAACCTTTAATAGTTTTCACCTCAGAGTATAGGAGTTATTAACTCTGACCTGATGTGTACGATTAGTTAAAAAAGAATTAATGCTGAATGGATTTACCTTTAACTCTATCAACTTCTTTATCAGTATCTTGGGTTGTAGTGTGTTAAACACTGAACTAAAATCTATAAAAGTAAACGAGCACATGCTTGGGGATCTTCTAAATGGCTATTCACCAAATTGAGTGATACAATTAATAGCATTCTCAGTGCCCCGTCCAACCTCCAAGCCATTCCCTCTGTTCGCTGATTGGCCCGGTTCAAATTTGACCAGAGAAAGAGTACTGAAGGAAAATTAAAATTGAGCGGAAGTACGTAGGAGGGCGGAGCCAGGCTAGAGTCATAGAAGTCCTATGAATAAAATTAAAATGGGTTTGTCGGTGGTCCGGACTCATAGAAGCATGCATGACCATAAACCAGACACTGTCCCAATCAAAACTGGGGGGAAGGTCCAAAAGGTCTATTGTCACAGGAGGAAAAAAACTTATAATTTAGAAACCGACCCTCTTGTTCCCTGGGTCTCACATTATACTCTCAGTAAAGGCTGGACTTTAAGAGGAGCCATCCAAGGCATCTGCAGATTGAATTGAATAGAAAGTTCTTCAAAGGTGTAAAGGCCCTTGTCACCCATTATATCACCCAAAGAGTGAATCCCTTTGTCTTAACACTGTCGACACGGGCCAAACTTAATATAGGGTGCTTACCAATGAGCAAACCATAATTATTGAAGATAGGAGAGTAGGGAGTCCAATTAAAGCGGATATCACAAACTTTAGCATGTGACTAAAGGACAGAAACAATGTTTACACTTATTTATAGGGATATTAGCAAGTAAAACTTCAGAGGAAAAAACTAATTTTCCTCCAAGGAACGCCAAGAAACATCAATTTTATCATCATACCAGCTAAACAGGGGACGAAGTGTAAAAGCCCAGTGATGCGACTTAAAATTGGGAAGTGAAAGTCCACACGCAAATCTCTCACACAGCAAAAACTCCAGAGTTAAATTAACTCTCCTGGGAGTACATGTGAGACCACACTCAAGAGTGTTAAAGTGTTAAAATAAGAGTGTTAAAGTAACACTGAAACAGTGTTAGAGTTAATGAGATAATTAAGTGATTAATTGAGTGATGATTGGTGATTAGTGACGAACACCTGATGATAACAAGCAGAATCGCCAAAGGAGAACACCACAACGATTAAGTCACCATTATGGTGATCGATGTTTGATTTAGTTTGGATCTTGACCCTTGACATATAACACATTAGATTTTGTTTTGGTTGCTTTAACAGCCAGACAAGCAACGAGTAAAAGTTGATCAGGTGGTGTTGGTTATGTTTTGACATATTCATCAATTGAGCTGAATAATTGATTCCAGCCTTATATCCGAGTTACGTTTACACCAGCCTTACGATTCCAAGTGATAAAATCAAGCATTTTCAACTTAATCCAAAGGATGTCTTAAAAGTTGTTCTGATCAAAAAGAAAAAAAAAACATTTTCATAGACATCAAGAATCAGCCTGAGAATCTCAACAGTGGTGACCATCAAAAAGCCTGTTGCAGTGCATTCTGGGAGCCATCAATCAAAATTCCTCCATGGCTCCCATCAATCATTGCTGCATGAATATATTATGAGCTTTACGAACTGTTTGTCATCATTGTTGAGATTCCTACACTGATTCTTGATTTACGTGTGCTTTTTATTTTTATCAGAACAACTTTTAAGATATCCTTAGAATTATATTGAAAATGCTGGATCTTATGTTTTAATCAACAAGATAAACCCAACTCAGATACTAGGCTCTAAATGAGGTTAGTGATTCAGGTCAAGTAATGACGATGTCAAAACATAACTAACACCGAGCAATCAGCTTTTGTCATTGCTTGTCTGGCTGTTACAACTCAGTTACAGCACCAAACAAAATATAATATTAAAAAGTCAAGGGTAAAGATTAAAGCAAAAGTAAAGCAAACACTGTTCAGATTTTTCTCATTTGGTGATTCTGCTTGTTATCATCAGGTTTCTTCAATAATGGCCAATCATCACTCAATTAATCACTTAATTATCTCATTAACTTTAACACTGCTTCAGTGTTACTTTAACACTCTTATTTTAACACTCTTGAGTGTGGTCTCACATATACTCCCAGGAGAGTTAATTTAACTCTGGAGTTTTTGCTGTGTGGTCCTCCATATATTAAGACCAGTTTCATTACAATAGGCAAAACGAATCAAAAGCTATTAACATTTATTTGAAATGTAATAATTTTTGACCACAAGGTGGTGCTGGCACACAATGTTGTGTGTACCTTCAGGGCATGGTGTTGAAGACACATGCCAAGTTTCGTAATGATACTTCAATGCGTTCGTAAAATATAGCATTTTACGACAAAATTCACAAGGCCTCACTCGGCCTGCTGCACCAAATCTAAAGAGATCAGTTTTGTGATTTTTGGTCAAACCATTCAAAAGTTACAAAAATTTCAATTTTTCATATCTCCTGACCACTAGGTGGCACTGCACCGAAACTGAGCCCTCATGTGATGGTTGTCATAACAGTAGGTTTTCCGATAAGAATCGAATTGATTAAAATCATTCAATAAATACATAAAATAGAATTAACACAAATCATTTAGATTTTTTAAATACTATTGATTAAAATAAATAAAACCAAAAAATAAACATTTTGTAGCTCTATTATTGACTAATCTGTGTTTATTTCTCAATAGAAATTAAAACACAAACTGAGATTATGTTGATACTTGAGTGAATAAAAGAGCATGAAGAGTTTGAGCCTGTGATCGCTCCTCAATACCAGCATTGTTCCGGAGCTCTGCTGAAAGGGAGCATCTGGTTTCCAGGACTGTTTGAGTGTGTGTGTGTGTGTGTGTGTGTGTGTGTGTGTGTGTGTGTGTGTGTGTGTGTGTGTGTGTGTGTGTGTGTGTGTGTGTGTGTGTGTGTGTGTGTGTGTGTGATTTGTAAGGAAGCTCAGTGTCATCCTGTATTATCTGCTGTGAGAGGAAGAGGCAGGGCAGGAAAGCCCAGGGATCTTGAGCTCTCCTGAGACCTGTATACACGCACACTATTGACATCAAATTCAAGCTCACAAAGAACAAATCCACTGCCACAATGCTAGAGTGGTTGTGTGAGTTTTTAAGATGTTCTGATTGTTTTTTAGCAGTTGTGTGAGGTGTTGAGTGGTTTAACTTTTAAAGGGTTAGTTCACCCAAAAATGAAAATTCTGTCATTAATGACTGACCCTCATGTCGTTGGACACCCGTAAGACCTCCGTTCATCTTCGGAACACAAATGAAGATATTTTAGTTGAAATCTGATGGCTCTGAAAGGCCTCCATTGGCACAATTTACTTTACACTCTCAAGACTCATAAAAGGTACTAAAGACGTCGTTACAAAGTCCATCTCACTACAGTGGTTCTACAATAACTTTATGAAGCGACGAGAATGGTTGCTAGGGCGTTGCTATGCCTTTTCATAGTGTTTTAACATGCTCCTATGTCATTGCTAGAGTTTTCTGGGTGGTTGCCAGGTGTGTTGAGTGGTTGCTAGGGCGTTGCTATGCGGTTGCTAAAGTGTTCTAGGTGGTTGCAAGGACAGTGCAATGCAGTTGCTAGTGTCAAGTTTTTGTATAGAGTATTTTACAATAGATCACAAATGTAACCTATTGTTATGCTGTTGCTATATGGTTGCTAGGGCGTTGCTATGCAGTTTCTAGGTGTTCTAAGTGTAACATGCTCCTATGTCATTGTTAGAGTTTTCTGAGTGCTTGCCAGGTGTTGTTGAGTGGTTTAACTTTTGACATGTTGCTAGTGTCAAGTTTTTGTATAGAGTATTTTACAATAGATCACAAATTTAACCTATTGTTATGCTGTTGCTATTTGGTTGCTAGGGCGTTGCTATGCCTTTTCTACCGGTTTATAACATGCTCCTATGTCATTGAGTTTTCTGGGTGGTTGCCAGGTGTGTTAAGTGGTTTAACTTTTAACATGTTGCTTGCATGAAGGCTTCAGCCGGTCATGACTAAACTTGTCAACTGTGACCAGACAGGTTTCATTAGAACTAGGTTAGCTTCTGATAATGTAAGAAGATTACTCCATAATACATTGCACTTCTTCATTGACTCTTCCTGCAGCTGTCCTTTCCCTTGATGAAAGCCTTCGATCGTCTGGAATGGCCATTGTGGTCAGTGCTGATGGTCATGGCTCTGGGGATCCTCTTACATTCGTATGATCAAGGTGTTGTATGCAAACCCCACAGCCATGGTGCTGACAGGTAGAACTTGTTCCTCATTGTTTGACATAGCCAGAGGTCCTTTTCTTTTTGCACTTTTGCTTGAGCCACTGGCACAGACAATACGCATAGATAAAGGCATCACCCCAATCACAATATAGAACCAGTCATCGTATTTCGTGGTATGCAGATGATGTCCTTCTTTATTTAGGTAATCCGTTGCAGTCCAACATCTTAACTATCTTTGGCTGCTTTGGCGAGATTTCCGGATATAAAATAAACTGGACAAAGTCAGGACTTTTTCCACTGAATGACGCAACGAGAAACACAGCACTACCGTCAGGTATACCAGTGGTTCAACAATTAAATATTTGGGTATTATGGTTGGTGCTTCATTGCAGTATATACAGTCCTCTTACTGAGGAAAGGAGGTTGTTGGCCAAGACCCCATCCATCCTCCCCTCAATACGGTGCAGTCGTCCTGTCCCCTTTGCAGAAAAGCATCCCCAAAGAATGATGTTTCCACCTCCATGCTTCACGGTTGGGATGATGTTCTTGGGGTTGTACTCGTCCTTCTTCTTTCTCCAAACACGGCGAGTGGAGTTTAGACCAAAAAGCTCTATTTTGTTCTCATCAGACCACATGACCATCTCCCATTCCTCCTCTGGATCATCCAGATGGTCACTGGCAAACTTCAGACGGGCCTGGACATGCGCTGGCTTGAGCAGGGGGACCTTGCGTGCGCTGCAGGATTTTAATCCATGAGGGCGTAGTGTGTAACTAATGGTTTTCTTTGAGACTGTGGTCCCAGCTCTCTTCAGGTCTTTGACCAGCTCCTCCCGTGTAGTTCTGGGCTGATCCCTCACCTTCCTCATGATCGTTGATGCCCCACGAGGTGAGATCTTGCATGGAGCCCCAGACCGAGGGAGATTGACCGTCATCTTGAACTTTTTCCATTTTCTAATAATTGCGCCAACAGTTGTTGCCTTCTCACCAAGCTGCTTGCCTAGTTTAGCTGATTTTCCTCTTGATTATCATTTTATATATAGAAGAGTTTTACAGTTGAGGGAAGACGTTGCAAACACAGCGGATAATTGTGGTTGTAGAATAAATGGAAGGATTTGGATTAAGTTTGAGGCACAGAGCGCCATTTAACGACTCCCTCGGAATGCAGCAGCCATCACGCTATGATTGGACAGACTTTAAACAATGGCCATTTCTCAATATGCGTTCTTTTCTGTACTCGTGTTCTTGTGGACTTGTGAAACATCCATGGGAAACGGCCTCATGAAGCTTCGAAGCGTTATGAATCAGTGAGTCGAATGAGCAGTTTGGATCGCCAAATTTCAGCAGTTTGACACGCGATCCGAATCATGATTCGACTCACTGATTCATAACGCTTCGAAGCTTCATGATGCTGTGTTTTGAAATCGTCATCACTATATAAGTCGTTATTTAGGGGTTTTTTGCGCACAAAAACTATTTTCGCCAATTCATAAAGTTATTGTAGAACCACTGTAGTGAGATGGACTTTGTAAAGACGTCTTTAGTACCTTTTAAGGGTCTTGAGAGTGAACCGTGCATTGTGCCAATGGAGGCCTTTCAGAGCCATCAGATTTACACTAAAATATCTTCATTTGTGTTCTGAATATGAACGGAGGTCTGACGGGTGTCAAACGACATGAGGGTAAGTAATTAATGACAGAATTTTCATTTTTGGGTGAACTAACCCTTTAATAACATTTTTTACATTTTACATAACATTCTGGGAATTGTTTTCATCCATATGAGACAAAAATACATTTTCTGTCTTTTCTCAGTCTAGAAGGCACCAAATTCAAAAATAATTTCACATTTCTATTACATAAATGACACAGTTTAAATACACATTCATCTTCCCAGCGCTGAAGTGCCCCTTTAATAACACTGTTAATGTGTCATAAAATGTAGTTTTAAGACTTTTCAGGCGAGAGTGATGTTGTATAAAGCTCAAATCTGAGGTTTATTTAAAAATAAAGACCAGCTCAGCGCTCATTAACTCCTGACGTCTGCCGCTAGCTCTGATGTCTCTGTAGTGGTTAAACACGAGATAGAATTAATCTTGCGTGTATATATAACGGCCGATCTTTCTTTGGTCTCATTAATCTATCATTTGTTCCCTGCCAAATCGTTTTGACTGAAGGCTAAGTGGCCTAAGTTTTAGGCTATTTATCTTTACTGTTGTAGCCGACTAGCGCTGACTTTGTATGTTTGACTGAATTGTTTGCTTTATTTAATGTATAGCTTCTTATACCTTTTATGTATACTTTAAAAAAATCCTGATTTATAACTGGGACATGATCTGACAAAAATCACCATACACTACATTAAATAGTGGCTAAGAACCACTATCCACTTCATTGGCAAGTTTTCTTAAAATATTAGCAATGTCAGGCATGGTACTTGCCTAATGTTTTATGCACAATAACAATTCTCACATGCAAGACATTAAAATGGCGCCATGATTTGATCTTTCACTGTCCAATGACAGTGCGTGTTACTTTTACAAGTGAGAGAGGGTTTGGCTTTTCAAACTGAGGCGAAAGTTGATTGGTTGCTCCCACCGGTGTACTGTCCAATGGCATTTTTTAACTCGATTGACGAATGGATAAAGAAAAGCATTTGGCAAAACGACAAAGAAAAGCAATTGGCAAATGCTTTTCTAAAAAGCGATTTAAAATGTGCATTTAAAATGATTTATTAATGTACTTTTTATAGTTTTTTTATTTATTTACGTTTTAAAATATTAATTAAATAACAGTTTTAAATGTGTCTATTTATTGATCCATTTAAAAAAAAAATTATTGTTTTATCTAACTACATTTAAAAACACAAATTAAATAAACAACTTTAAATATGTCCATTTTAAAGTGATTTATTTATATAGATTTTTATGTTTAAATTATTCAATTGATAAATTGATTCTTCATTTTATTTATAAGTGTTACTCCTGGTCCTCCATATTAATAGATTCCTTGCAGAGATAACCGATACCAATTTTGCCATAGTCTTAATAACTTCCTGTCCGCCATTTTGATTTTCTTTGAAAAGCTATTTTTTCAAGTTCCTCCTAGACCGCTTGTCCGATTTTCACCAAATTTGAGTCAGATCATCTTCAGACCATTCCAGCATAAAGTTATGGATTTCATGTCGCTAGATTAAACTGTTTTCGTATATCGTATCAACAAATTTGATCCGAAAACACCTGAGGTTGTATCTCTGCAATGTTTTGACAGATCAAATTGACATTTGCATGTCATTGTCACCTACTCTGACCACACCACATCAGTTTCTTAAGAGCGCCCCCTATTGGTCGAAAGTGATAAGCCATTAAATCATATTACTAGTGACTGAATTTATGATTTATGCATTTATGATTGCTCCCAGCCCTGCTTATATGACTTATTGTGCCTTCTTTGTGCTTGGCCCCTTAATTAGGGGCCAAGCACCGAAGGTGCGAAGGCACCTATTGAAACCGTTCCCGTTCTTATTATTATTATTCATCTTCTTCTTCTTCTTCTTCTTCTTCTTCTTCTTCTTCTTCTTCTTCTTCTTCTTCTTCTTCTTCTTCTTCTTCTTCTTCTTCTTCTTCTTCTTCTTCTTCTTCTTCTTCTTCTTCTTCTTCTTCTTCTTCTTCTTCTTCTTCTTCTTCTTCTTCTTCTTCTTCTTCTTCTTCTTCTTCTTCTTCTTCTTCTTCTTCTTCTTCTTCCGCCACGAAGTCTATGGCAGCCCATAGAACCGTATGGTAAAAAGTTGTGAAATTTGGCACACTCATAGAGGACAGTCTGAAAAGTCACCATAGCAAATTTGGTGTCTCTAACTCAATCCCTCTAGCGCCACCATCAGTCCAAAATTTGACTCATGTTTATGCTAATAGCTTTTGAACCTTAAGGGCTAGAAACAAAATTCTTTTTTCCTCTGATTCCTTGGCTCAAGACGATTCGATTGCACCCTATAACGTCATTTTCCGTCATAATAATTTTCCCGCCATTTTGAATTTTCCGAAAAACCTACTTTTGCGAACTCGTTCTAGACGGTTCATCCGATTTGCACGAAAATTGAACCAGATCATCTTCAGACCAAGCTGACAAAAAATCTTGCAAATCAAGTTGATTCGTCAAATCATTTGCGATAAACGCGCAAACAAATTTTAGGTAGCGGTTGCAAAAACACACTTAGGGCAATATCTCCGCAACGCTTTATCGTATTCAAACCAAACTTGGTACATGTCATCACAAGCATGACTTGATGCAACATACAGCGTTTCGGCGCAGCGCCACCTACTGGTCCGGAGATACAAAAAATTGCTATTTTTGCTTATAACTTCTGAACTGTTTGTCCAAAAATCATAAAAGTGGTCTCGTTACATTCAGGACGGCATGCCGAATCGTCTGATATTCAGTTTTACCATATCGGCCATTTTGGCTGTCGGCCATTTTGAATTATGTGCTAAAATGCTGTATTTTATGAACACATGAACGGATTGTTACGAAACTCGGTTTGGGTCATCAACACGGTGCCTTGAATGAGCCCAAGAAGTTTCGAAACAGCACCACCTAGTGGAGAATTTTTTTTTTCAAATGCTTATAACTTTAGGTGAGATTGACTTATTTTCATGAGAGTAACTTTTTTTGTCTCCTGAATCCTCGCCGAGTCCAACGATACCAGACTTGCCAGGTTTCGGCGTATTATTTGTGCAGCGTTGTAATTTAGCACTTTAAAAACATTAGCTGATATCTTCGAAACCGCTAGTCCGATCGAGACGAAACCAGCATCAGAAGTTCGGAAACATAGGTCGATAGCTGAACACTAATGCCCAAATGTCAAAATATTGATAGTAAGGGGGTGTAAAATCCAATCAAAGTCAGGTGTCAGTAATTTTTCATGTGTTTTATCATATAAATGTCTATAACTCCAAAACGAAATGAGATATTTTCACCAAAATTGACACAGACATGTATGGGCTCACTCCGAGGACACACAAAAAAAATGATAGGATTGTGCCACTTGGTGGCGCTATAATAGAACAAAACATGAAATTCCCATTGACTACAATGCAGTTTTATGATATAAAATGCTATGCTTCACAAATGAATTGGTGTATCATTACGAAACTTGAAATTGGCCATCAGCACCATGCCTTTAAGCTGCTTAAACGGTTTCAAAACAGCACCGCCATGTGGTCCATACTTATAATGAAAAGGCCTCTTGAGGCTATATCTCTGCAATGACATATTGACACTATATTGACACTCTGCTTTGATATATTGACACCAATCTTTGCATGTGTCATTGTTCCCTTATTCTGACCACACCACATCAATTTCGTAACTGTGCCACCTATTGGTTGAAAGTGATAAATCATTAAATCATTATTATTGACTGTATTTATCATTTTACAGCTATTTTGCCTAAAATCACCTTAATAGGTCTTTAATTGCTCATTGCTGCCGTTGATCTGACATTGCTAGCATTTTTTGGCATGTCTTGTCTTCTTCTTTGCGCTTGGCCCCGGTATTGCTGCTTGCAGCTATATTTTCTGCTTGCAGCTATATTTATTATTATTATTATTATTATTATTATATTAGTTTATTTTATTTATGGGTGCCTTTCAAGACACTCAAGGACACCTTACAAATACAATTAAATTATAAACTTGATTATAAACTTGTTTTTTTATTAACAAGTTGCCACAGAACCCACAGGGGTTGCCACAGAACCCCTTGCACTCCCCCGTGGCCCCTGAAGTTTGAAAACCCCTGCTTAAAATATTAACTGAAATATTAGAGCTTAAACTGATGCACTTTATATGTCCGTCATATCGTGTGTGTGTGTGTGTGTGTGTGTGTGTGTGTGTGTGTGTGTGTGTGTGTGTGTGTGTGTGTGTGTGTGTGTGTGTGTGTGTGTGTGTGTGTGTGTGTGTGTGTGTGTGTGTATGTGTGTGTGTGTGTGTGTGTGTGTGTGTGTGTGTGTGTGTGTGATTTTACATGAATCTCTTGGCCATGAGGTCAGCTCTCTGAATGCTCCGTCCTCGGCTACGTGTCGCCAGAAACATTTAAAGAAAGGCAGAGAGAGCGAGAGACTGGAGAGATTGTGAGAGTGACTGTTGTCACGTCTGGTTTGACAACGAGACGAACCCGCAGGGAGAACTTCACACATGCTCATTACACATCCCTTGGCTTCACAGTAAAAGCAAACGGCAATCGCTGCACAGGAAACCTCTGTGGGTTCAGTCACGTCCACAAACGTCCTGAAATGAGATTTGGGAGGAATGGAAAACTGTGAGTGACCATGAGCATGTGAGTTTGAGCACGGCTGCAGATTGACCCGCAGTTTTCTGGGGATAAAGATTACTTAAAAGGCTGAGATTTAGCAAATGTAGGTGGTAAACAATGTCATAAAGAAATCGCTTTCCAGACTCCGATCAGGCCAAATTACTTGTTGATGGTGCAACATCCATTCTCATCCTTCTTGAGCCGCATTTGATACTGTTGATCACAGTCTATTACTCACACGTCTTGGATGAGTGTCTGGTGTGACGGGGACAGTTGTGAAGTGGTTTAGATCCTATCTTACTGACCGTTGCCAGTTCACTTCTATGGGGGTGACCATAGGTCTGAGGTTAGCTCTGTGCTCACTGGTGTTCCTCAGGGCTCAGTTCTGGGCCCTTTACTTTTTAACATTTATCTATCACCACTTGGCCATCTCCTGAGATCGCTTGGCCTCCATTATCATTTGTATGCTGACGATACAATATGAAAAAAGTCATATTTTTAAAAATACATATAATTTTGAACAAATTCCTCTTTCTTTGACAAGCTAACAATAAAACCACCTTAAAAAAAAATTCTATTATGATTTTTTCATACTTTTCAACCGTATAGGTGTCAAAATCACAGTTTTTTTCCTCGTCGCACACCCAGACTTTTTAACTCTAGTAAAATAATTAAGATACATTATAATAATTAATGTGAGACCCATATCAATATGACTTTTTATACAAAATCTAGCTGCGGCACAGTATTGGTGTCATTTCCACCACACCACAGTAATGTCCCTTTAAATAGTTTGTGTGAAAGATTGTTTAGGTGGTTTCTATGGAAATATTCAGTGACATCAGAGCACATATTGGACATGGAGGGAATGTAAATTTTCATCAACAACAAATGAAGAAAAATCAAGGTAAATATTGCTTGAACAGTTAATATATTTATTCTACGTCATTTCCAAACATGCTGTACCTTCAAGGGTGTTTTTAAAAAGCTAAACATTTTAAGTTAAATAAGAGTATTTTGCATACATGAAATGCTAAGTATTACATCAAAGCTAATCAATGAAGCTATCTTCCATTTTTTCACAAAAAAACGACAAATGTCATTTCCACCACAGTCATTAGTCATTTAGGACTGCAAAGTACAATTGATATGGATAGCCAGAGTAGATTTGTGTAATCATTTTTATGTTATAAATAATATATATTTTATATAATATATTTTATTTTATACAATATATTTTATATTTATCTACTGTTTCTCTACATTCACATTCATTAATTGTCATTTCCATCACCACACATTTTTTTTTAAATACTTAAAAAGTTCTCATCACACATTAAAAATGTATCCACAATTTATGCGATCATGCTCTACTTAATATAAAAAGTCAAGTTATTTATTTTCTAATAAGCTCTTACCTAAACATTACGTTTTAAAGTGTGACCGGTGTACAGTTCAGCAGTTGATCTCATTGACAAATGTATAATTATTGTACATTGTGTACAAACTGGTAAAACTAGTTACAAAAATAATCTTAGACAATTATTGAGCGGCATAAGTTATTCTATTTTTAAATAACAGCTGTATATTGAGATGTGGTGGAAATGACATTTGATCATTGCTGGTTGGAAAAATGTAAAATAATAACAATCTCTCTTGTAATCTAAGTTTGTCCTCTTACAGACCTTAAAACTAGACAAATTATTTAAACTTCACATGGCTAAAAGTGCCCCTAGTTTAAGACACGCCCATACATTCAAAACCATTTTCTTTCTGGCTGTATTACCAAAATCATTATCGTCATCAAATTTCCAAAGCTGGTTCTCTGTCTTTGACTTTTGATGGCTCTGTTTTAGAAACCCAAAGTAAAGTGAGGAACCTTGGCGATATTTTCACTTGACTCTTTCGTTCAGGGTACTGTGAAAGCATGGGCGTCAGATGCCATTTACATCAAGTACAAATATACCGCCTTGTTTGCTAAACGTCTGCTTGGGCAAGACAAAATTACAGAAATCCCTGTATCATTGAGAGCAGCAATAGTGTAGGGGTAAGACGCATGGCATCACATTTTGATGCAAAACGACCCACGGTTAGAATCCGCCTTTTGCCGAACTCACTCTACTCTCTTTTTCCATCACATATCAGATCAGAAAGGCATTTATTTTCAATAAAAAAGAAGAAAATATTAGAAGAGTGGAAATAAAGCGTCTAACATGTTTAATAATGTGTTTATCGGTTAGAGGTAGGTAAACAGACGTGCTGAATTAGAGACGATAAAAGTGAGTGGGGCCAATATCATTGATCGTAAAAAGTGGGTGGGTCTTGTCCCACCCACATACAATGGCTCCGACGCCCATGTGTGAAAGCATATATTTTCCATCTCGGAAACATCGCTTGATTGCGTCCTATGTTCATTTTCCCTGTAGCATAAATGCTGATAAATACTTCGTCTCTCGGATAGACTATTGTAATGCCCTTTTAGCTGGAGCTACATTAAACAAGCTTCAATATGTACAAAATTCAGGTCTTAACTTGGTCCAGGATATGCAATCATGTTACTCCGGTTTTGGAATTCCTGCATTGGCTCCCAGTCAGGTTCCGAGTGGATGTCAAGATTACGATGATCACATTCAAATCATTTCACGGCCTGGCACCACACTATTTAACACAACGGTTATGTCCTCACACTCCCATTCCCAGTTTACACTCTTCACAATCGAACTTGCTGGTTGTCCCTCCAACACGTTTAAGGGTGACCTCTTTGGGGCACCTGTCCTTTGGAATTCTCTGCCTCTTGAACTTGGGGAAACTCAGACCTATGCCATATTTGTTTTAGACTAGCATTTGCTTGTTGATGTTTGGTGTGTGTGTGTGTGTTTGTACATAGTTTATTTTGTGTACAGCGCTTTGAGAAGCTGGTTTCAAAGGCGCTTTATAAAATAAAGTTTATAATTATCATCATTACCATATGATTTACACACCAGATTCTAATAAAGCACCTGTCAACACACCTTAACCACTTTAACTCTGCGGACCCACAGGTGGGTCCAATTTTGCATCATCATAATCATTTTAAAAAATCTCTAAGTTGTGCATCACAAACATAAATATATATGGTATTGTTTGAAAGCTTAGAACCTCAGCTTTCAGGAAAACCCCATCACTTTAGGATTTATGTTACATAGAAGAAGATAATACGGTCTAAATTCGACCCCCCCCCCCCCCTGAAAAAATGGTATGAGCGATATTAAATTTAATATTTATATCACATAAACTCACCAAAAATAGACAAGTCATATATCAAATGAAAGCTCTCACTCTCAAGAATATTTATTTATTTCACCGATCCAACAATTTACAGTAACATTATTATCAAAAGATTTACGAAAACTGAATCGATTCTTTTGAACAAGCAAACACATGAGTCATATTCCTGCTCGGATCACTTACTCCGTGTGGAGCTACTAGCCACAAACGCTATATCAGCTCGTTCCTTAGGTTGTTTTCTTCAAAATGAGAGTATTTTCACATGTCTGTGAGCATGCATGGCCAAATGACACTGTAATATGTCACCGATGTCCAGATCAAAACATGCGATGCAGATAAATACTTTGAGTGGATCGTCTCTGTCACGCGCGCTGTCTGCTTGATCGAGAGAGCGATACTGAAACTTGCAGTGATGGAAGTTTTGACTCTGTTAGACAAGCAGCGTACAATGCGGGCGAAGATCCTGAATTTGAGTAAGTACACATTTCGAACTTATAAACGTTGTATTTGTGTATTTCATGAACAAATGCATGCAACAATACAAAATATGCATGCAACAGACATCGAGAAATATTATAACCCATGCATGCACGCGATGATTCAGACATGCTTATTTTTAGTTTGGCACGCGTTTGTTCATCACTTGCATTGATGCATGTGTGTATGTCAAAAGCAAATGCTCCCAAGCTTATTTGAACTATGGCATGCATATGTGCAGCTTTTTTTATTTACTTTTTTTGTAATCTATGCATAAAATGCATTCTACATGTTTCTGTTGCATTCATATTTGAATGCACAATTATTTGTGTATCTTATGTGGATATGAAAATTATATTCTTGTATCTGTTATGTGCATATGTGAATTATTTTTGTGCATGTAATATCAGCATGCATTTCTAAATAGCAATGTGGATTTATAAGTTTGTTTTGTTTTGCAGTCTGGACCGTGAGGAAGAGTGGCAGCCTAAACTTTCAGGCCTCAAAGTAAAGTCTCCATTGTACTGTACAAAGTGCAATGTACCATTGTGCTTGGTGCCATCTAGAAACTGTTTTAGAAAATGGCACACTGATGGACACTCGTCTGGATAATGTGCAGTTCCGTCAACTATTGCAATATTTCAACGTTTGCAAAAAACAAAAACTACATGTTATGCTTTTTTTCTTTTTCTTCTATAGTAACTTGTTGACTTTTTATAGTTACTATGTGCTGTATATAGTTATTTTATATCTTAGATTTGTATATTGTGTTTTTGCACTGTTTTTTGCACATTTTTCTCTAAAACATTTAATTTATTTTCTTGGAGTTTCTTTATGTATAATAAAATACAAGAACTGCTACTTTCTGCTACTTTTCATTATTTTGTTAATATATTACATGACATGGGTTAAGTTAGGTGATAAAGTGTTTATTCTCTTGTCAAATGTAACATGGTAAAAATAGTATTTTACAGGTAATAAGCCTGTTTTTGCACTTTGAATAATTTGGGTTTATGGAGTAAACGTGGAGACTTCAGAGAAGACATTGCCTTTCTTCAATTAAAGCTAAATAACTTTTGTTAAGAAGATGATAGAAAGATAATTCTTTTTTTCTCTATTTGCTGCCACCTAGATGATTCAAAAGAAACCTTCCGCAGGGAAATATACCAAACGGGTCCTAAATTACAGACTCTCAAATAATAACTTTTTTTTTAAAATTAATCAATATCTGACTTTTTATCCTTGTTTATCATAGAATTGTGAATAAATACAATAAAATATATGACATTATCCACCACTGGGTTAAAATTTAGAGTGTTTTCTGTAAAATGAGACCATTTTTATCAATTTACTCCAATGTATGTGGGTAGGACGCTCTTTTAAATTCAGGTATGCCCAATTCTTTTAAAAATCAAAAATGGAGACTGTAAAAGTAGACTTGGAGACGCTAGTGACTCCTTTCAGTTAAATCTCAATAACTTTTGTTAAGAAGGTGATAGAAAGATAATTCTTTTTTTCTCTATTCACTGCCACCTAGATGATTCAAAAGAAACCTTCCGCAGGGAAATACACCAAACGGGTCCTAAATTACAGACTCTCAAATAAAAACTTTTTTTTTTAAATGAATCAAAATCTGACTTGTTATCCTTGTTTATCATAAAATTTTGAATAATTACAATAAATATATATGCAATATTCCACCACTGTGTTAAAATATAGAGTGTTTCCTGTAAAATGAGACCATTTTTATCCATTTACTCCAATGTATGTGGGTAGGACGCTCTTTTAAATTCAGGTATGCTCTATTGTTTCAGAAATAAAAAATGTACACCGTAAAAGTAGACTTGGAGACGCCAGTGACTCCTTTCTGATAAATCTCAATAACTTTTTTTTAGAAGGTGATATCAAAAATCTTTTTTCCCCTGTTTACTGCCACCTAGTGGAATCAAAAGAAAATTTCTAAAGGGACATAGAAAAAAAAGGTCAATTTTTATATATATATATATATATATATATAAAATTAATTAAAAACAGTATCAAAAAATGACTTTTTATATGTGTTTATCATAAAATTGTGAATTTATACAATATAATATATGCAATATTCCACCACTTTGTTAAAATTCAGAGTGTTTTCTGTAAAATTAGATCATTTTTATCTATTTACTCCAATGTATGTGGGAAGGGCACTCTTTTAAATTCAGATATGCCAAATCCTCTAAAAAATTCAAAATATGCTGCAGAGTTTAAGTGGATAAACACATAATCCTTGTGATGCTTATTGACCATAAATCAGCCCAACCTCAATCATATGGCAGCTATAATATTTCAAAAATAGTGTTGTTAATGCATGAATGACAAAGACAAACACATTTTCAGCGGATAATGTTTATTGATAAGTGTTGCCTTACAAAAGCGAAAAGTCTTGAATATGATTTATAATGCAGGTTAATAGTTAAGACAAAGCAAGTGCAGAGAAACAAAATTGTTGCATGTTTATGACCTTTCAAAACAAGAGAAGCATCATTGGAATAAAAAAATCATTTTCAATTCTCATTTTCCCCCAAATTAAATAAAAAAATTTTTTAAAGCGCAATCACTTACAATTTAGACGTAATCTGAGCCTCCTCCTGAGACCCTAACACCCCTAAAATCACTGTTATGATCATCAGATGATTTATCTGCTCATTCCAAAGCACCTTTACATACAATACATACACCTTATTCACACCAGCGCCATCTTTGATTCTGTCATGGCGCTGCTCTGAATAAGGTCTATAACAAACACAGTTGTATTTGCGTTTTAAACATGATTTGTTCTCTGTGGATAGTTTTTTAAATCTGATTATCTGCATAGCATCACACTATAACAAGTCAAGCGCTTTCTTGGGATCCCGCCCCGCGTGTCGTTTAACCGGCGAATCCGATCTCCTTGTAGTATCCGTCGATGTCGCCGATGACGACGTCCATGACTTTCCTCAGCGCGCTCTTGCCCGCGTCGTCGAGCCCGGCCTTCTCCTCCATCACCGTCACCAGCACCTCCGTGATCAGCTGTTGACAGGGACACAAAGAGCACGGTTGGCTCACGAGAAACTATTAACAAGGGAAGGGTCTGTGTGCTTCTATACAGCGGACAAAACCTAACGAGTTCCTCCACATTCACCGTTTTAAAGGGAAAGTTCACCCAAAAATACAAACTACCCCATTATTTACTCACCCTCAAGCCATCCTAGGTGTATATGACATAATTGTTTGAGACACATTATCAGAATTATATTAAAAAAATATCTTCTAAAGGCCTACTGTAGTGAAGCTGTGCGTTTTTGTAAGAAAAATATACATTTTTCAATCTTTATCTAAAATAACTAGCTTCCGACAGACGATCATACACACGTCGACTTGTGCCAAAAGCGTGACCCCTGATGCGATGCAGGAGTATCGTAAGCTTTGACGTCTCTCGCGGTTCAGACAAATAGTGCCTGGCAACAAACTCCTCTTCTCTTATATCGAAATCTTCCCACATTTCTCTTTACAAATACTCGTTTTAGTCGTCTAATTCATGACTGGTGTTTTGTTTTGCTCTATCCTCTGCGCTTCTGTGTTCGTCAATACGCCATGCGTCAGGTCAGAGGTCACTATTTCGCCGTAAATCGATGTCTGTCGGGAGCTAGTTATTTTAGTTTATAACGTTTTAAATATGGATATTTTTCTTACACAAACGCATAGCTTCACTTCAGATTCTGAAGGCCTTTACCCCCATAGCCGTGTGGAGCAGTTATATGATGGATTGATGCACCCCAACCCATTCACTGCCATAATAAAGCTTGGAAGAATCAGGATAGTATTTAATATAACTCTGATTGTGTTCGTCTGAAAGAAGAAAGTCATATTTTTTGGCTGAACTATCCCTTTAAGGCATCATGGACGTCTCCAAAACTGATGTGTGCTGTTTTTAGTTTCACGCTAGCTTGGTAACATGCTAATGTCAATGACCAAATCTGATATTTAAATTTACTATTAAAAGTACTATTATTTTTATAGATTTAATGAACAGCATTCAAGGTCAGTCACTTATGAGGTTATAGCTCAGTTTTAATATTTTCCCTTTCTGAAAAAAACATTTTGCTCCAAAATGTAATTAAGAAATTATTGTATTTGTTACAATGAAATATAGCTTTTTTTATACTTTTAAGTTACATTTTCATTTGTTTTCTACTTACCATATATATATATAAAGTTCAGTTAGTTTTGTTAGTTTTCCCTTTCTAAAAAACATTCTGCTCCAAAATGTAAATTAATACATAATTTTGTGTTTTATTTTATTTTCCACAGTTTAATACTGTAACTTTTGATGTAACTTTTAAGTTAAATGTTCATTTTTTACTATACCATATATATATATATATATATATATATATATATATATATATATATATATATATATATATATATATATATATATATATATATATATATATATATATATATTGATCATATATAATTATATATTTAATGTACAGCATTCTAAACCAGCCACTTATGAGGTCTAATTTTAAATACAATTTTACCTAGCTTTATATTTATAACATTGATATAAAATGTTATTTTAAGTCTTTTTTCTTTCTACTTCATTTAATTTGAACAAATATAAAAAAATATATTATGTTGATTAATTATACATTTTTACTAAATATAATTTATTATCCATATAATATGAATTATCTCATTATAAATAATAAATATGAATATTATATATATTAATATAGTAGCAAAAGTCCATCAAATTGAATACTCCTTACATATTTTAATTGAACAATCCTTAATCAGTTATTCAATTAAATGATGTAAGTTAAATTTGATGTAATTGTGCTGTGAACTGAAATGCGTGAATGTTTGTATGAAGAGCGTCAGTGCAGGCGTCCCGTCACCCTGAAGTTGTTGAGGGCGATCTTGTGTGTTTTGGCGTGTGTGCTGGCCAGCGGTTTGAGGAGGGCAGCGTGATCGCCCTTGGCCTTCAGCAGCTCGCCCAGCTTCTTCAGGACGGTCGCGCCGTGGGCCGCCACCGCCGCGTTTCCCTCCAGATCCGACGGAGCGATGCCCACAAACTTCGGGAAGAGCTTCTGCGTTTCCGGGTGCTCCTTAAACAAGCTGAAGAGAGAGAAGACATTAGCGGGACGACACCGGGCAGGCCGCGCTCAGCTCCGAGTCGGGAACTCACCGGGTCAGAACTACTCCTCCAATCCCGGTGTAGTCGGCCTCCACGGGCCCCCAGCACTGCAGAACC